>WBNM01046316.1:0-25249 GCA_013399055.1 Ramphastos sulfuratus | reverse complement strand
CCCCAAAACAGAAGGAGGGAGAGCAGAAAAAAATGCCTGGGCAAGCCAGGACATGTACAAGCCTAATTTGGCCTGTTTAGGCCTACCACGACACACCGTCACATTGACAAGATCATGACACTAAGTACCACATCCAAGCTTTCCTTAAACACCTGGAGGTGGTGGAGGGACAATGACTCCACCACCTTCCTGGACAGTCCATTCCAGTGTCTAATCATCCTTTCCATGAGGAAGTGCTTCCTAACATCCAACCTAAACCTCCCCTGGAACAGCTTCAGGCCATGCCTTCTCTCTCAACTTGTCACAAATTGCCTGTGAGAAGAGCCTTACTATAACTTACCTTCAGGTAGCTGTAGAGTGTGAAGTTGGCCAACTTCATGAGTTCAGTAGCTATCGAAATGCATTTGTGTTTCTTTAGTACAATTTTGTGGGCCTGTGTGAACCTCACAAGGTTCAAAGGCAAGTGTAAGTGCTAGCACACAGTAGCCTAAGCAGTCTGCAGCTCCTCTAGGCAGCATCTGAACCACTTTCATAGAAGTCAGTTAATCCATTGTTCTGTATTTATTTTGTTAGCCACCTAGTTGAATACAGTCTTAACATTAGCAATTAGTGTGCCAGCGCTCCCTACTACAGTATTAATTAGGAGCACATTATTCCTTTTAAGTGTGCTCAGACCTTTTGACAGCAGCAGGCATGTGAGGCTGGGAGAAGGAAGGAGAAACACCTTTGTTTACCCTAGGGTCACATTCAACTTCACAAAAATCCTGCTCACCCTCCCAGTGTCACAATAAATACTTTCTTTCCTGATCATTTAGGTGTCTCAACCCTCAGAAAATGTCTAAGGGAAGTACTGAATACAAACAGATCCCCACAAACTTATAGTCACTTTTTGGTTCACTAATGAAGATGTCATTTGAGTTTTGACTCCAAATGGCATCTGCTTGTGCAAATTTGCCACAGCTCTACTAACAGTAGGTACAGCTCAGAAAGAACACAAAAATTATGGTCACTATAATGTAATTATGGTGTTATTACAGCAGCAAAGACTCCTTTTAGTCCCACTTGATTTCAGCTGGAGGATCAGAAATAAGGTCCTGAGAGAGCACTTTATGAAATGTATGAGAAGCAGCACTACCAGGCTTTAGTTCGCGCCCTTGGGACAGTACTATGGTGACAACTGCCTTCCCAGGTTCACCAAGTTATTTCTTACATCACACAACACTGATAATTTGACTGATGGCTGACCTGTTTTGACATGTCTTCATTGGAGACTGGACACCTTTGTCATATTGTTAGCCAATGGAAACTACACAAAATAAATGTCTGTTGACACAGCAAACTGAAAACTTAACATGCATTCGTGATCAAGTGTGCTACACTTGAAATCAAGCTCTTTGAATTTAACTTCAAGATTTTGGTCCATCAGACAGGCAAGTTTCAACACAGTGCTCTCAATCCAAACAATATTTAGACTCTTACTTGCACACTAATTCCTTTCCTGCCTCCCTCCTCTTTAGTAGATAACTTCAAACCTGCTTTTTACTTCCCCTTTTGACTGCCTGCTATTGATAAACAAGCATTTCAGGGAAAAAACCTTTATATTTTTCCTCAGGACCTCATACGAGGAGTATTTTCTCCACCTTTAACAAGCATAGCCAAGGTTTGTGATGCAAAAATTCACTTATTTTGTTTGAAGTGTTTTTTCAAAGAAAATTGGGGAACTAAGTAGTTCCACAGATCTTCATGAAATCAGACATTTTGCTCAGTCCCTAAAAAACTGATCTCTTCCTTTCTAAAATCCACAACAAAAACACCTTCACAGGCTGGGAGGTAAAACTTTCTGAAGAACACCTGAACACTCCCAGGGATTGTCCAAAGCAGTATCATTCAACTGTCATCTTCATAATTAAACTTCATGGAGGTATTACAAGAAATCTCTTTCTCATAGAGGTTGTAAGCTTTTTTATTTTTACTATTTGTAAGACTGCTTCTCCTTGTGGTCAGGTAACAGTCTCCTCCATCCAGTGCCAGGCTGGACAGGTTGTGTCAGCTCTTTCATCTTCAGTTCAAGTTACTTCTCAAGGGACCACACAGAGCCTTAGCTTTGACATCAGATATGCAAAACTGGATTTGTGCTCCCCTCAGACCAATTTCCATCAAGCCTACTGCTGTGCACCAGCATCTCTTAGAGCACTGCAATGAAAATTAGTTTTATGATCTTTAACTAGCAGATACATATTGAGAGTGTGCAGACATCTGGTGAGGGTGCTCTTCTGAGCACACATCACTGCTGAAGCTGAGAATGGCCACCCTCACTTTTTTCAGCTCCATCGCTTTTCCTGTTCTACTAAACCTCACTACTTCTCAGCCCTGGCACTTTGCCCATTTAAACTTCATATGCTGCGCAAAGCTCAGAGTCTGAGGACATTATAAAGATGCTTTCCCTCACATCAATATTAACATCAGTGTTGCCAATAGCTGCAGTTTTTCCTCCCACTGGACTCAGACCTCTGAAGCTGTAAGAGACATGATAGTGTACCTGTCTAGGAGGGGATTGTTGTTTCTAAATTAATGTTACCATTCCCAATGCTTAACAACAAAAAGAGGAGAGCTTTATGTTGGTGTAAGAACGCATGGGGTGCATACCCCTTCAGCACTGTATATGCACCTCTTTAAGTCAGGATCCTGCTAGGTATGTCCAGAGCACCCACAGTCCTTCTAAACTCATGGCCTGCCTCAGTGCTCAGTCCTCCCATATTTCTAAGACTGCTTAGCTCCTCAGTTAAAACCTAACAGTTCCTCATCCAAAAGACAACTCAATTTGTTCAAATCCAGTCTTCTCCCAGATCCTCCTCTACCGAAGTCTCTGCCACTCCACAGACAACTTAGAAAAAATACAGGGCAACTAATTCTGATGTTTTCTTCAGAAAGTGGTCTGGGTAGAGAACATTCATTCAACTCTCAAGCGGATCCTGTTTAGCTTTTACCCACCTGCACTGGCAGCAGAGAAAAGAGCAAGCTTCATCTGCCTTTGCTAGCTCTGGAAGCAAGCACAGACACGCAAGCACAACAAGGTCTGTATACCACTTGGCTCAGATCCGTAAGAAATTTCACTAGGACCTATACTTGAATTAACACTCACTCTGACAGTGCACAGTCCTTCCCCATGTGGTGTTAGTCAGATTTCCTTCAGTTCCCAAATTGCAGCATTCCATAACAGTTTTGTGGCAAGACAAATTTTGCTCTTAAAGCTTAAGTTCAAATCTGCTCCTCTTCTGAGAAGCCTGCTGCCTAACACTTTTTTTTTTTTTTTTAAACCACAGATTCCATCAGTGATCTGACAGGAAAAGAAAAGAAATTACACCAACACCCTGCTGTGAAGCCCTGGGAAGTTCATGCTTAATAAGCCCCACCCGAATTTCAACAGCTTAAGCAGATTTCCTCTCTGCTTCATTCTGTGAATCCCACAGATCATGTCTTCAAGGATATACAACACAAACAGAAGAGACTGAACTTCTGAAGTCTTTCTAAATTAGTTATGCACTAGTTTTATTTCAACATAATTTGTGCATCTAGACAATTTTAGCTTACCTGTTTACATTCACACAATGGTAGAGGGGTTGGAAGGGACTTCTTGAGATCTAATCTAGGTCCCTTTCTAAAGCAGGGTCACCTATAGCAGGTGCACAGGATCATATCCAGGCAGGTTTTGAATTTCTCTAAAGGAGACTACACAGCCTCTCTGGGCAGAATTCCCCAGTGCTCTGTCACTCTCACAGTGAATTAGTTTTTCTGCATGTTCAGATGGAACTTTTTGTATTTCACTTTGTGCCTCTTGCCCCTTGTCTTGCTGCTGGGGCCAAACTCTATGCAGTAATGCCCATCTCTTGACCCCGTCTTTCCCTGTTCAATTGTTTCATATCTCAGAAGACTTTGTGGAGTGTATGGAAGATAACCCTGGGGAGTCTGCAATTCTGTGGTGCACAGTATGGCTCTACAGCTTGACCTGCCTCTAGTTTCTTGGCAAACTGCCTGCATGCTTGATGATCCAACCTGTTTGTCTTCATTGAAGGTGGTTGCTATCCTTCAGTTTGAGAGGGGTTGTCTACATACTTGGTCACCTGAAGATAAAACTGCAACTGTTGGCACTGAAGCTTAATTATTTTCCAAGCTCCGTGCCACAACTGCTCTTTGTGGAATTCCACTTCAAAACAAAAGACAAGTAAGGAAGACTTTAAAGCAAAGGTAACTTTCAGAATCTAACAGGATTTGCTCATAAGTTCAATTAATGACGCATTTTTTATAGTACCTCACTACAGCTTTAGGTAATAGCTAGGTGTTAACAGAAAAAAAGCACACCTAAAAAAAAAACCTAAAAACAAAAAAAATCCATGAGTGACAGAAGTTTTGTATCCACTTCCCTTGTTGCACATTCAAAGAAAAAAACAAAACAAACAGTAGGCCTGTAGCATGTGTCCTCTGCTGCTTTGGAACCAGTTCCAAAAAGGAACCAGACAAGCAGCTGGGCTTCACTGAATCCATTCTGACTAGGTCTTCTGCGTGGGGGAAAGGGATTAAGAGCACTGAGGTCTGATATTTTTACATATCCATTATCTGCCATTCATTTTTCTTCTGCCAATCAGCTAGATTTAATCCTGATTACAGTTAATGGAACAGCAGCTAATGTAACATCAAAGACTGTTCTCAGCTTTGAAGCCTTGATACTAGTTTTTGTTGCTGTGACAATCTAGTACTAGAAACTTACTCCACAAACTGCTTTCCCAAGAGAAGAAACATCAACCTTAGAGATGGAAAAGACAACCAACATAACTGAAGGTTACTTTTAAATGGCCTCTCAATACAATTTATGATGGCTATTTACTAAACAAGTGGTCTGGAAAAGACATATTTCATGAGTATTTTCTTGATAATAATAAACACTTTCAGACTAATTGCAATTAAATTCCCTGAGCAAGTCCTTCCAGAAGCACTATCAAATGCAGCTTGTTATATGCTTAATTCTTCTAGCTAGACAGAACATTTTACTGATACTTCAGAGATAGTACTGAAGCTTTAATGTCCTCAAAAACAGGTTATAGTCAAACTTGGTTTTGGTAAAAGGAACACTGCTTCATAGTCAAGTCAAGCACTGTGTGTGGGTGAAGTATAATGAAATCCTGTATTTCACAATATTTTAACTCAAAACCCAGCTGCAGTAAAATTTCAGTTTGCAATGCTAAAAAAAGCTGTAACCACAATGAAGCATGACAAGTTTGAAGGTTAAAACAAAACAGTTTACTGTGCCAATAATTTAGAGCTGCAAATGATTATCAACCTCCCCAAACTTAACACCCTCCCACTTCCAACATGAAAAGTCAAGTTGGACATACGAAAATAAAAAGCTTAGTGAAACACAGTAGTTGTGATTTCTAGTTTTTACTATGTAAATTAGTTTAAAGCTATTATTATTAAATATCTAAAGCTGATTACTTTGACAGCACCCAAGAACCTTTTAATGCAGATATTTATATTCTATGCATTTATATCAGGCATCTCAGCCAACAGCTCAGGCTCCCTACCAGAAAGCGATTCATTGCCCCAAACACAGACTTTACCTCTCCCTATGAATGTATAGGAAGTCTGAAGTTAGAGTGTTTACTTGCCTGCAACCAGTCTCAAGTAGATTAAGTTCTGATTAAGCACAATGTTCCGGATAGGAACAAAAAAATATCACAGCTCTCATGACATTCTAGGTTTGTATAACGACACCTGGAAGCCAAGGACTGTGCAAGAAGCTGAAGTAGGGAATTCTTGCTGTAAAGAGCTTAGCGCTTTGATAGGAAACATGCAAAAAACAAAGGAGGAAATACACAGAGGTGATGCTCTGGTATCAAATTCTCACAGTTTAAATGTGCAAGAGTCCAGGAATTTTTCATTGGTCTTGAAGTCTCAGCCCTGGAACATCCTCTAAATGAAACTAGGGCTTTTTTTTCAGAAGTTCTGAAATGTTCCGAAATGTGAGCTCAGTGTATCCACACTAGTAAAAGGAAATTAAAATACATTTAAGGCTGGGATTTTTACATCAGTTCCCTGATTTTTTACTATTTGGCTTTGTCAGTACTATGAAAAAAATCAAGCTCATACAGAGCTCGTGACAATGGAATAATCAGAATCCAGGCACACAAAATGCCAGCCCAAATTTAAGGCAACAGTTACATACAGACTTTTTCCAGCTTCAGTGGGCTGTATTAACAGTATCTCCAGATGACTACTCTCTACTTGGTAACTATTTTATTTAACAGGACGACCTCATAATAAAAAATAAAAGAACAAAACCAAACCGCAAACAAATCCCCTACACTTCCCATTTTTACTTTGAACATTGTACTTTGACTGGCAGAAGAGAAAAGGGATGAAGTCACATTCTTTATGTACCAGAGGTATTCTATATTAAGAGCAGGCACTGGTCAGATTTTCTGGAAAAGCAGAACAGCAGTGGAGTAACTCAGAAGGGCATTGGATTGAGAAATAAGAATAGGTTAAAGTTACCCAAGAACTGCCACAGGCATTTAAATGAAATATAGGCAAGCATTTCAAACATAGTTACGTTCTCGTTTCACTAAGCTGTAGCTGAAGTATTAAGAGCAAGAAAGAGTATTTTGTAGAAGTCAAAAAAAGTCATTTATATACAGACCAACATGGCCTTGTGTAGCACCACAGACCCATGAAACATCTTGCAGCATCCTTGTACATGACTTGCAACCCAAAACTGGGTATAGTCAAGGCCATTACATTGTTCAAGGCAAAGTAAATAGTGTCATAGCCCCAAGAACACAGAAATGCACAGTAGAAGGGCATATAGAATTAGGTCACCCAACTGATTCAAGTTGCAACCTGCTCAGAAAGGAAACTGAGTCTTTCACACACATGAGATGCTCTTATCTAACCACTTAACAGGTGAAACTACTTCTTTAATACACTTCATCTGGAGTAGAACCCTTTATCATTAAACACACTCAGACCCAAATCCCCCCCAACAGCTGCATAAAAAGTGATTTTAACATCTAAACTACACCTCTCCAGCCACAACATGCAGGACACTTGCGTCATTTATTTCAAAGTTAGAGACTGTTCTACCCAACCCAACAGAAAATGTATACAGCAATTAAACAATTCCAACCATCATGAGAATTAAAACTTTTATTAGTGTATTCACATATTAGGCAAATGCAACACGCATGAAGCTTATTTCTTAGGTTCACAAGTTCTACCAATGCATTAGTCTACTGGTAAAACTAGTACAAACTGGTAACTGCTTTGCCAATTTTTTAAAAAGATGTCTGGCCCATTTCTTCAAGGCTTGATTTTTGGTATTGCTTCTATGCCCTAGTCATTATGGCATAAAAATATCCATCATGATCATCAAGTCAATCAACTGATTAAAAGCTGTAACACTGGCCACATTTTTGTTCTCAAAGCTAAGTTATCACTAGCTGTACTTACAAAGTACAGTACTAGTGTAATGGATGAAACAATAGGAAAAAACAGACAAAGGCAATCCTGCTACTGCCACAATAACAAAAGAATGACAGACAGCTAGATCACAAGATTGTTAGTAAGATGTATATTTTTTTTCAAGTCAGAATAACCCTTCTATACAGTTTCCCAACCCTTCCCTAACCCAGACTTATTTGTAGAATATACTTCAGAATATTTTTAGTATGGTGCAGCTGTAGTGTCCAAGGGTTCACAATAACATGCACTGTCATCAAGAACCTAGAAGTCTTCCTCCTTCGCTGGTCATACCTCAGCAACCACTATCCTAGAGGTTTTGCAGAAGCAACTACTTTTAATAACAAGGCCCATTATGACATAATGAATGCATATGATCTGGTAAGTAAGTAAGCATACAAAGCCACTCAGATCAGAAATTTACATTGTTACTGAAATATGTTAAGAAGCTTCATCTATTTAAAATCTATAGGAGAGTCTAGTTCACCCTGGAAAAGAAATTTTCAAGGTATTTGGCTCAAAAAAAATAATCCCCATGATTTTCATGTGACATCTGTTAAATGAAAAAGTACAGATGTAAGAAGTAAGCCAACAACCTTGTGTACTTATAGTCCAGTATCCAATATTACAGTAAATTCTCATTCCATGAGAAAAAAACCATCAATTTCAACAATTCAAGGTACAAAAATTTCCAAATTATATCAATGCCAGCAATACCACTGGCAACAAGCATAAACTCAGGTAGGTAGGGAAAAGTAGACTCCTAGTGTGATGGATACTTGGAATTTGTAATATGAACTCATTTTAGGCCCCATTAAGCATATAAAGTGTCTTAGGATTTCACAGATAAATCTCAAGACATTTCTTTCCCTTCCAATGGAGGGATTTTCTTTTTCTTTAAGAAGGCAGCAAAAAGTTAAGCTTTTCTACAAGTAAAGTCTGCTTTTTATGTTTAGGACAACTTGAAAAAACCTCCTTATATAAAAAAATATAAAAGAATAAAGGAGTAGAGTCTTGGAATTTAATGAGAGATTTGTCCAATCAAGAAAACAACTATTTATGGGAACTAAAATGTAGAACAACACGCTACTGTGATATTTGAGATCATGATACATTACCTGTACATGTATTTAGCTATTCATGTTATTGATAAACCATTAGGACACTCAATTATATACCCAATAAAAACATCCTTAAGAGTCTTTAGAACTGTCCCTTCTTCCTTCTGAAGAAGGCATTGCTATACACTAAATTTTCATCTAGTATCAGAGTATCAGAAACAGAATCCACAAGGTGCTTTAATTGATGAGACCTCAAGTGCTGTTTTTTCTTTTTTTTTTTTTTTAAAAACCTTTTTGGATAGTAAACAGTTCATGGACACCACACACAAATACTATGACAGACGAGTTATGTTAAGTCTGTTGACTGGACTCAGTATTTAGCCCACTGGTAATGGAGGAAGGAGTTTTACGACATGCTGGAGCAGCGTACTGAAGGGGAGCCCATCTGAGTCAATACTTTGTCCAACCACTGTAGAGGTCCATTCAGATGAAGCTCAATCCAGCAAGGAGTGCTTGTTANGTGATGGATACTTGGAATTTGTAATATGAACTCATTTTAGGCCCCATTAAGCATATAAAGTGTCTTAGGATTTCACAGATAAATCTCAAGACATTTCTTTCCCTTCCAATGGAGGGATTTTCTTTTTCTTTAAGAAGGCAGCAAAAAGTTAAGCTTTTCTACAAGTAAAGTCTGCTTTTTATGTTTAGGACAACTTGAAAAAACCTCCTTATATAAAAAAATATAAAAGAATAAAGGAGTAGAGTCTTGGAATTTAATGAGAGATTTGTCCAATCAAGAAAACAACTATTTATGGGAACTAAAATGTAGAACAACACGCTACTGTGATATTTGAGATCATGATACATTACCTGTACATGTATTTAGCTATTCATGTTATTGATAAACCATTAGGACACTCAATTATATACCCAATAAAAACATCCTTAAGAGTCTTTAGAACTGTCCCTTCTTCCTTCTGAAGAAGGCATTGCTATACACTAAATTTTCATCTAGTATCAGAGTATCAGAAACAGAATCCACAAGGTGCTTTAATTGATGAGACCGAGTGCTGTTTTTCATTTCAAAACCTTTTGAGATACTAAACAGTTCATGGGGATCACACACATACTATGACAGATGAGCTGTTATCTAATGTCTGTTGGTTGGACTGGATATTTAGCCCACTGGTAACAGAGGAAGGAATTTTATGACATGCTGGAGCAGCGTACTGAAGGGGAGCCCATCTGAGTCAATACTTTGTCCAACCATTGTAGAGGTCCATTCAGATGAAGTTCAATCCAGCAAGGAGTGCTTGTTACTGTTTGCCGCCTAGAAAAATAAAGAATGATGGGAAAGTCAGAAAGCAGCTCTATCTGACAAAGTTATCCATCATATGACAAAGTATGTTTCCATCTACGTCTACTATGCAGAAAGATAAAAATCTGCAACCATTAGCTGTTGTAAAGTTTTTTTTCAGAAAGCGTTTGGAAAACAAACACACACCATCAAAAAAACCTCACTAACCCCAAATCACCCCACATCTAAGACATCAACATTTATATGTTTTTCTACCATGCATCAAGAATATTCTGCTCTGGACAATGTGACAAGAACTACAGCATCTGCTTCAAATGCCACACCAAGGGTCTTACTTCTAAAAAGAAACTAAAAACTGAAGATTGTCCAACCAGTGAGGTGTTCACATTAGGGACAGGCTGTATGCAGCTGTGTCTTAAACGCCAAAGAGTCTGGATGCATAACTAGATTTGAATTTTGTAGACAATTACTGATAAATACAGAATAGCAACAGTTGTCTCTGCACTGCCAATGTGGGCAAACAGAACAATATTATGGCGATCACAAGGCTTGGCTTTCAGGAGCAATCTGCAAGATAGATGTATTAGGAAACTGCAGGATGTTGTCAGAAACACTGTGTCAAAACAGTGTGTGGTTATAACTGTGCTAACTGATGCTATCTCAAAGGAAATTTATCTCTGATTTCCTGTAATCTTACACTTACATGTGTTCTGTACTGTAACATCTTCACACAAACAATTTAAGTAAAAATTGTCTTCTCCCTGTCTTTTATGTAAACCTGCCTGTAACTTTCCACAATAGAAGCCCTTACTTAAATACCATATAGAAAGCCTCAGTAAGGCTGAAGGGTTGTTAACCACAACAGTCTTATTCACTCTTCCATACACCCTTGTTTCAGTGACCTGCTATTCAAAAAAAAAAAATCTTCCTTCTCATCTCCAAAGTAATCAGCGTTGGACACACTCTGCCTGAGAAATCCTGTTATGTCACTGTACCTACTCCAGGCAAGGGAGTTTCCCCCAACTAGACTGGCAAGACTACTCTTGCTAAGCCAGTTTTTCCTAGTAATTCTAGCTATCCCAAAGTGAAACTAAAAAGGCATTAAGAGTCAAAGGCAGCAGATTAGCCAGCAACAAACCCAGCCCCTTGATTTTTACTGTCAGCACTGGAATCCTTTGCTTTAAAGGAAATCTGTTTATGTAAACAGAGGAACTCAAAGGGCAGAAAGATTAAGCCAGGGAGAGAATGAATTTCAAAAGTTGTCTGTAGTTTCACAGTTTCTAGAGGGAAGCGGCTGGGGTCTGTGCTCTGTCAGCACTCTTAAACACATGGTTATCTCAGACCCCAATGCCCCTAAGCCAAAACAACGTGCCCCAATAGTACAATCTAAACCACAGGAAACAGATTCATTTACTCCCAAATCCTCTCCCAAAGACAGTTCATTATTCCACTGCTGTCATATCCCAAATGTGTTCCACACTACACTCAAAATTTCTGTTCTAAGAACCCTGGCTTTGCAGTATGCTGGCAAAAAAGTGACAGTCATTTAGCATCTGTCTCAAAGCTGAAACTCAGCTGCTTCTACCCATGGATTTCCAGTTCACATACCACTAAGTGTCTTTGCTGTAATTACCCCTACTTTCTTCAGAAGATGATTCTAGAACTGGATAGTTCCTGTACAAACATGAACACTTTTCTGCTGGTCTTAACTTCTACCATCATTCAGTTCAAGTCAACAGGTATTGAGCAAAAAGCTGTATGCTACTTTGTCTATCACCTTGCCATAGCTCAACATTTATGCACATAGGCCATATACTTAAAGTACCAATAAGGTTTTGGCTTTCTACGAGAAATATTTTTGGCATAGTAACAGAATTTTTAAAAAGGCTGATAGATTTCATGGTGCCTTCTGGTCTATTTTAACAATTCAGTCTACAGTCATTTAAACTCAAGGCTGTGTTTGCAGAACCATATTCTTGTTGTAACCACAACTGCAGTGTAGCTTAGAAGTTTTGTGCATCAAGAATTCATAAAAATCATCTTTAACAGAAATGTAAAGACACTAGTTCAGCATTATGTCAGTAATCTGTTTGTGCTGTTCTGGCAGTGTTTCCACTACAGCTTTTTCAGCCCTGTGATCTGAGGAGTTTATAGCCTACTAACAACCAACATTCTCACTCCTTAGAAGTAACTCTACAAAAAGCCTTCCCATTAGTTTAACCCAGCACTTGCACTCCATTTATTTCCAAGTTGTCTCTATAGAATCCAACTAAGTCTGTGTTCTATTCTGATTTGAATGCTGTATTTAATTATGCATAACTGAATATTCACCCTCTTTGAGCCAAACTCAGTTTTTTAAACCTGAGCCAGATTTTCTTGTGTATCTCTTAGTAACAAAGAGGTACCCATTTATTCCATTACTCAAAATTTCTCATTCTATCTAATGAGGCTTTTACAAAACTAGCTTCATTTAGCCAAGAAGCCTTCCCAACATACTGACACTGATATTTACATGTATTTCAAAAGCAGATAAAAGAACTCCAGGATTCACAGTGAAAGCTGTAACTTCACAGACATTACATACATTTTTTTAAAAAAATCATTATATATTGCGATATGTATTGATACATCAGGACTTCATTCTCTCAGTGGACAGCTCTAGAGACCTTTAAGGGAATTGTTTAAAGTCACATCTTCAGCTCTCCAAAATGAAATCTTTTAATACTAAGCTAAAAATCAATTCCCTTTCTTCCCAAACTCCTATATTACCATCACAACAAGCAGTGTTCTAAAATGTAGCTCTTCATTCATGTTAACAGTTGGAATCTACTCAAAAGCAGATAAAAGACCATTTTTTCCACTTGAAATCCTCTTTTTAGCAGTTTTACTACGTAAATACAGTTGTACTGCTCTCGTATTTTTTCTCTACTACATGTTCCAAAATTTTCCATCCTTTAAATGTGCGTTCTCCAGTTGTTTTATTCTGTAGAATGCACTCAAAGTGACTCCAGTTCTTTCCACTGGGTACCCCACACCACAACCTAATGAACTCGTGCTACAACATACAGAACAGAGACCAAAATGACCATACACCTAACAGACAGCAAACAATATTACAGCACAAACTGTGAAACTTCTAGATGTGATCAATGATTTCACCACAATAAGCAAGTGGGACCAAGCATCAAAACAGAGCTTTGACAACATTCATTGCTCAACAGCTGACGTCAATGCATTAACGAAAATCAGTTTACTGGTCTTTATGATTTGGGAACAAAAACATCTGAGGGGCAGGTGGGGAGAAAAAAGAAAATATGGTTCCTGCATATCGGCAATTGCAGTAAGAAGCCTGTACGTATGGCTTTCAAGCCAGGCAAATGGAGTACTAGTGAAAGAATGAAAATTGAATTGAAAAGTAAAGGTGTTTTCTTACCTGTATTCAGCTCCCCATCCTTTAACAAAACTCATTCTTATGGTACACATTCTAGTAAGCTGATAAACCGCTTCAAAACCCTGATTTACAGACTGAGCCAGAAGAGCAGCAAATTCTTGGTTATTAAAGATTTTTAGATTGCATCCTAGAAAGAAAAAAGTCAAAATTGATTAATATTTGTGTCTGATACACAGAAGCCCAAAACAATGAAGAAATCATCAAAACAAAAGCAAGTGTCATGAATCACATTCACTGGGTATTTTTACTCAAGACTTTTGGTATGCTACTCACCTGGTGGAATTTTGCACACAGTTGCAGGATGCCAGCCATATCTTTGATTACAATTGGGGCTCTGAACGAAAATCGCACTATCACTCAGGCACTCAGCAAAAACTTCTCCACCAATGTAATAGAGACGTACACCCCTTCCTGCAGCAAAATTCAAAGGACATCTAGTTAAGATATGACCCATCAGATTAACAAAACAAGGGAGTATTTTGTTCCAGAGAGGGCCAAGGTTGTTTGTTACATAAGAGAAATTAGTTATCTACAGGACTATACTGCTGAGCCAACAGCTTTAGCAGGAGCAGAACAGAATTAAATTGTGCTTTACTCCCAAACACATCATATTTGAAGCAGAAGACAACCACCTTTTGGTCAACAGATAGAATTTTCTAGCTGTGTAATGTCTTGAAACTAAACCCACGTTAGAAAGTAGCGTTCATTACTAAGTAACTCTTACTTAAACACAAATTGAAATATTAGATTGAATGGAATTTAAGCTTGTGCTAATGTTCAAGTATGTGAAGTGGGACAGGCCATTGTGGCAAGAACAGGAAATGAGTATGCCACTTCAACACTCTTTGCTTACCTGCACTCAGTTTCACAACCCACTGCATATCCCTTTTCTGCACTACTGTGACAAAACTGTCAGGACTTCATTTAGCTCTATTACAAAAAATTACCCTTAAGAAACCCTATTGTTCATGTTCAAATTGTGACCTTGTTCTCTCTCAGTGAAAGTAAGTTTCTGGGGGTTATTTCTAGCAGAATATATACATAACTCATCTCTCAAATACAATTATTTATAATTCACAGGTACTTCAAAAGTACAGCTCCTTTTCCCTTTAAAAATATTTTTCAAACAAAAGATGAGCTTTTGTATAAAAAAGGGGAAGCTCCTTACATCTTTCCTTGTCCTCATCACTGACCATTTCAATCAGTTGGCATAGGCATAGCTTATACATACCTAAAATTTTCTTAGACAAGCATTTGTATTTAGCATACTGGGAGTTGAAACACTCCATTAAAAGACACTGACCTTTTTTTACTGTAAATAAAAAATACATTAAAAAATCTTGTGCTTGTTGCTGTTATTTCTGAATGAAAGAATCCAGGGAAGACCCACCCCCCCCAAAAAAGTTTGAGAGCCAAGAATGCTGCCATGTAGAAAACAATTTCTTTACTAAACATGAAGGAAACTCCAAATCATGTCAAAACAGCATGTTATCTCAACAGTGGCTTTTGATGTTGCAGAGAAGAACTTAAGAAGTACTACCAATGTCCATCTTACCTTTTATAAATCAGAATAAGAAACATGACAACATTAAGTAATTAAAGCCTATATTTCAATTACAAGCAACTCTGATTATAAATGCTACCCTGGGCAGAATGGTACAACAAGGAGTTAGAAAACCAGCTCTTCAGGATGCTTCTTTCTCCAGGAGGCTGAAAACTGCAAACTGAGCAAGAGAAATCGAACAGTAGAATGTCTCTCACCTGTGCTGCCCTCAGCCTCACAGCTGTGTGACTGCTGGTGGCACTGACTTAGTAAGTGTTGACTGAAGAAAGAGCTTCTAGCAGCTCCAGCCATCCCTGTAACTCTTCCTAACTGCAACTGGCTATGGTAGAAACTGCTGCATTTCTCCCCAGTTTCCGAAGTGATGAACTCTTGTGTCTTTCCAATTCTGCCCTCAGCAAGAGAAACTAAGCTCTCCCTAGCATGCCTCAAGAGAGAGAAGTTTAATGACTGGCTGCACAAGGATGAAAAGTTCCCAACATGCATATCTGCTCAACCTTCCTCGATTATTCCAGATAATTTAATGGCTAAAATGAAAATAAGTAGTTTTTAAAAAATCAGAGATTTTTACCTATGTGTCGCCTTGTCATTTCCACTGTAGCATTTCTGTTTACATTGGAAAGCAGACCTAGACAAAATCGCTCTGAATTTGATGGATCTGTAAAGCCATCCACAGTCAGGGAAGGCTGTGATGCATGGAAGGTTTCTCCCACTCTTTGATTCAATTCATAATATGCTATTGAACACCAAAATGCAGGCTCCGAGTAAGTAACTGGTTGCAAGTCTAAAAAAAAAAAAAAAAAATTTAAAAAAGTAAACTTAACAGAATTTGAGGCTGAAAAGAAATCTGCCCTGCTATTTATCTCTTCCAGAAACAACAGCAGTAGCCCCCTCAACATATATTATGCTTGCTGTAATTTTTATCTACCCTAGTAAACAGAATGGAATTTAATGTTCCACACAAGTGAAGGAGGAGAAGAGGTGATCTAATCTGGCCACAGTTCTTGTCCTTCAGTATTTGGTTTCTGCTCAGCTAAACTAATGTTACTGAGAGTGCCAGACATTGAGACATTTCTCTTCCCTTTCTGTAACTTGCAAACATTTTGGCAATGTTAAACAAAAGACTATCGAGCAACTGATCCACGCAAAGGAAAAATTATTAATATGATGTTCCCTTGTATTACACTAGATCTTTGTACTGCTTCTTTAGATAAAAGTAGCTCTATGCTCCTTTTACTCTCTCTCACCGGAGCTCAGTATCTCCCTCATGCATCTTCAGCTTTCCTGTGCTACTTCCACCTTTTACCTACCTACTTATTCAGCACTCTGAGCAGCATTTTCCTGTCACATCCTGACACTATTCCTTAAACAAACCCAAAGGAAGCTGATCTTCCTGAGGCATTTACACTGACACACAGCAGTGCCACCTGATCAAAGCAGGTGGACAACTAATGTGGTGGCAACAATCATGCTGCAGTCACAGGTGAAACAGTACATGAGAAAAGCACCATAATGCACATGCAAGGGAGACAAGAAGTCTGGGCAGCACTATGGATACACTGATGTCTTTTAGACTATTTTATAAATGCTATTCAGGCACACAACCACATAATTCTTTCTCTTTGCTAGAAGCTCAACAGTTAAAGAAATAAGACTAGTTATTAACAAGTTATTACCTCAGCCCTATTATGTTTATCATCAGGAAGCCAACCCAATAGTCCCTTCCTAATACAGCTCTTACTTTGTTGAAATGCATTTTCATTTTTCATGTAATTATACATATAAGAAGACTCACCACATCGAGAAAAAATTAAAAGTATTTCCAGCTTACCCAAGCTATGATTAACTGGGGAGAGAGTACTAGGAGACAGCTCTGCTGGAGATCCTGTTGAAGCAATACAGATTGTTTCAGAGCAAACCATTCTTATTGCAGAAGTGTAGGTATGACCACTACCTAGATACAGTTTTACATTATAATTCTTTGGAACAAGAAACTTTAGATATACGGTAACCAGTTTTCCAGTATGTCACATGCTTATTCCAGATTAAGAATACATTTGATTTTCTGGACACCTGGGAAACTAACCCTTCTCCTAAAGGCTCAGTATCTTAGTATTGTGTTTGACAGATTTCTTGCTCTGTGCACTCTGAAAGTAACTCCACCAGTGAAAAGGTAGTGACTTTTTCCCAAATTCAGAGAAGAAAAAGCCAAGAAAAAGTGGATGAGACGATCAAGATATTACCCCTCTATTCTGAAAGGAGAGGGTTTATGTCTAGGAAAGAACAAGCTGGATTTCCTCATTTGAGGAAATCATTCTTTCCTGGAAGAAGGGGAAAAAAAAAAAATCAGAAAACCATGAATTTTCCAACACCAGTATTGTGCATTGGTAGGCAAAATACAGCAGGGCTTATCACAGAATTATTCCTACAAAGATTGCTGATGTCATGTCTTTTTAACTATTGCCACATAGTGGGAAAAAGTTGCAGCTTTCACAAAAACTAGTGCAGTTGACTCCAGTTAAGTGAAAATGGTTGCTAACATTAGCTAACCAAACACATACTCCACTCTGCCAGCACACAGCAGGAGGTTCTTACCCAGCACACTAACCATGCTTTATCCAAGAATCTAAGGACAATCAGATTATCCAGAAACCTTTCCATACAAAGGCACAAATGCCTGATGTTTCTACTACTGTTTCAGCAGAGCATTCCATACAATAATTTATTTTAAACATGACAGAAGTAGTAATGTCACTGTTCAGAGAAGTTTTCAAACTGCAGTGTTTCTGTAACTTCTTCAGGCCAACAGAGATTCTGTTTCCACTAATCTGCTCCTAGCAGAGTTAGTGGTGCGCTGAAACTAGTCAGCTATTAAAACCTATTTTAAGGCCTTCTACTGAAGGCTTAGATTTGTATGTTTTTGTTACAAAACAAACGGCGTGTACTTAGCATGACAATGTTTTAAAAGCATCTTCCTATAAAACAATAATTCTGTTCACAGAAGACTGAAAATTATATTTTTGGCAGAAAACACTTGGTCATAGAGTGGGCTACTGTCATCAACATTTGGACTGAACTCGTGTCACTACCAATGGCATGAATTCATGATCACAACCAGTAATCTCAAGTCATCAATGCACTGAAAAACAAATCTTTACCTGTATCCATGCTTTGGTTCAACTGTTGGTCACTTGTTTCTCCATCTTCACTGATATATCCTGGAGGTGGTGTTTCTGTAAAAAAAACACAAAAAGCCAAACAAAACCAAAACAAAACCAGGAAAAAAAATCCCACCAGCCAAACAAACAAAAAATCCCAACCTCAAAGCCAAAATATGAAAAATCCCATCTTCGAATTCAATGATTGGTGTAATTTGTAAGATTTAGCATTTGGTTTTTTTTTCCTCAAGCCTTCAAGCACTTCATAGGATACCGGAATATTGAATTAAAATTTCATTTTGCTGTCTCTATTTCCTACCAATAAGACTTCAAACCCATTACCTGCTTTATTGTTTATGTAAAACATGTAATCTCCTGTATGCCAGTTAATTGCTCAAAGATGTTATATAATTAAGAGATAATCCTTGTTCATTCCATTTAAGACAAGATACTTTCACTACGAGTAACAATTCCGAAATTATGATCAACAGCTTTCACATTTAATAGAATTACAAATGAAAAAAAAATCTGGTGACTTCAAAAACATGGACAGAGGAATGGAGTGCACCCTCAGCAAGTTTGCAGATGACACCAAGCTGTGTGGCACAGTCGACTTGCTAGAGGGCAGGGATGCCATGCAGAGGGTCCTGGACAGGCTGCAGAGGTGGGCCCAGGCCAATCTCATGAAATTCAACAAGGCCAAGTGTAAGGTCCTGCACCTGGGTAGGCACAATCCCAAGCACAAATATAGGCCGGGTGGGGAATAGCTGAAGAGCAGCCCTGAGGAAAAGGACCTTNTCCCTGCCTATGTCAAGGGGTTGGAACTAGATGATCCTTGAGGACCCTTCCAACCTTACCATTCTATGATTCTATGATTAAAAAAAAAAAACCCTGTCTTTATGTAGTATAACTATGAGATCAGACATCTTCCCATGCCTTGTAAAAATTGCTAGATTTAAAAGTTGTTTTCCAGTTTGGTCCCCAAATTAATTTTTCTTCAATACCAAACAATTGATTTCACTCAATAATGATAACTATATTATCTAATTACACTGCACAAGTTCTACTATTATTATCACTTCCAAGCTCTATTAAAATGATAACTTATTTTTTTAACTAGCTTTAAGGATGGAGTTTCACAGACCAAAGTAAACTCAGTAACTCAGTCTGATGCATTCTGAGACAAGAAACTGTGTCTAATTCCACAGACATATCTTCAAAATCCATAACAGTACAGTTGTTCCTTTTCTCTATTCGAAGTGGGTTTTGTAATTCAGATGAGTTAAACAACTGTTTCAGGAAATAATTTTCCTTCAACTAGGCAAATGTCTTTTCCTATACATTAAAGGCAAAACCTAGATTTCTTTAGTGGAAGTGCTTGAAGCTGTCTCTACAATCACCTTAAAACTGTCTCTGAGACATCTGAGGGACACATTGAATTATATTATTACTAAACAGAAGAAATTTAAAAAATAAAACCTTTTGCTTAAGAATTAAAAATCAAATCATAACAAGTATTATGTCTGAGATTTACAGCAATATAACAAGACCAGAAGGAAGTCAGTGAGAGGAAACTAGATTAAGCAATTAAATACCATCCTTTTGATTAATTTTTATTTAATCAGGTTGCTATCTTTGGTGCATTCTGTAAAACCAGTGTGCTAAATATAAATGTGACAAAATTTGAGTGAGAATAGAAAAGGAAGGGAAATACTTAACAGCAATAAATATGATGATAAAAATTTGTTCTGAGCACTTGATATAATTCATTATGATACAGTGGACTCCTATCTCATATCAGTCATAGTTAAGCCCACAGACATGGTAAAATGTTAATAAACATTCCCAAT
Organism: Ramphastos sulfuratus; assembly: GCA_013399055.1. Taxonomy (NCBI): domain Eukaryota; kingdom Metazoa; phylum Chordata; class Aves; order Piciformes; family Ramphastidae; genus Ramphastos; species Ramphastos sulfuratus. Next base: position 5,338 of record WBNM01046316.1, on the reverse strand, counting down.
CCAAATCATGCCTCCTGCTGCCAGTTGCTAATCTAGGTTCTTTGGCACATTAATTTCCGTATCTAGTCTGTCTGAATACAGAAATTTCCTCCACCTAGTACTACTAATACTGTTTTAGGGTCAGAGGTTGAGCACCACCTCAGCTGGAAATAAATGCCCAAGTTCAACACTAAAACCTCCTTGGAGAGCTTGAATGCTGCCAGAAGTTTGGACAATGCATCTCAGCATATCCATAACCTGAAAGGAAACTTAAGAAACTAAGTCCAACTTTCACCACCTAAAATTGCTCTTTAACAATCTGCTGTCCCTAGGCAGCAACAAATGTGACACAAATTAAATAGATGAGATCAACTTGATTTATTTTGTGTGCCATTTCAATTCTTATATACATTTAAAGTACATTGCACATATCTGACTTTCAAGACAGTAATCTTGTTCCACAAGAGTCTAGATCTGAACTTCAACCCTGTCTAATATATCTGCATTAAACATTTATGAGCAAACTTCAGGTTTACTTGGTTTTACATTCTAGGCAACTTCCTGAAGAGACAGGAAACAGGAAGTTGAGGTAGGAAACTAAGGTCACTCATCTTGTTTCAATAAGGGTACAGGCTTTTGTGTGTACCTTGGTATTCGTTTTGGAGTGGGGAAGAAACCAAGAATTGGAGGACAAATTGTCTAAGAGTTCAATATTGTTAGGGTTCTTCCATACGAAGACAACAAAACTGTATGCATACAATAGTTAACAAATACGCAAAGCAGACCTTGATCAATTGTGAACTACAGATCAAAACACTAAGTCATTGTTTGGCAATTTACTAGTACTAACTGAGAATGAGCAGCAGTTTACTACTCCATCTCTAACACACAGCATTTTGGAGACCGTATGTGTTTGTAAAACAGACTTAAAGCAATTTGGTTTGCTAAATGATTATGTTCTGCAAACAATAGGTACTTCCACTGGAATTAAAACATGAAGTCATAGAATCATAGAGTGGTAAGGTTGGAAGGGACCTCAAAGATCATCTAGTTCCAACCTCCTGCCATAGGCAGGGACACCTCCCACTAGCACAGGTTACTCAAGGCCTCATCCAACCTGGCCTTGAACACCTCCAGGGAGGGAGCAGCCACAACCTCCCTGGGCAACCTGTTCCAGTGCTAATTTACTGGTGCATCTTCCAATTAATTAGATCACTACGGAGGATGAAATTGCCAACTGAGTGCTACTGGAACAGAGATAACTGTACTGTTTACAATGGGAATTAAGAAAATACCTGGTATGTAATTGCTCTGTGGTTCAATTCCAGCTGGAAAGTTAGTGTTTTCAGGAATGGAATGGGTATAGTCATCAAGAGGAGGAAGCTCTGTTAGAATCTCAGTGTGCCGTGGCACTAGTACAGGAGGCAGGACTGGGAAAGCAAAATTCAAAGCATTAGTAAGACTCTTAAAATATAAATTTCTGAGCGCAAAAATAAAAAAAATAAATATAAACCATCTCACAATTAATACATTTTGAAATGTTCTGATTCTCAATATTAGCAGTATTGGAAGTGTACCGCTAGTTACCAGAAGGGTCAGATTCCTGAGGTGCTGACTATTCCATATTAGCAAAGTTAAGTCACTTCTATTCTCCTTTTTAGTCTGGACCATACTTAGTTAGCTGGAAACTGCTAGCAATAAAGACGTGTTTATCAGGGGTATTCGACACATTTGTAAAGATTTTTCAGTATCTTTACTATTAAAAACTTGCAGAGGGTGTCATTCTCAAAGATTCTATTTCTAAGAATCTTGTACTTTTGGCATGGAAAAGCATCACCTTTCTCTATTTTTCATTTAAAATATTGAACTAAGAGCCAGTATATACAGATGTTGCTACAGGAAGTCAGAAGCAGGTANCCTGGGCAACCTGTTCCAGTGCTAATTTACTGGTGCATCTTCCAATTAATTAGATCACTACGGAGGATGAAATTGCCAACTGAGTGCTACTGGAACAGAGATAACTGTACTGTTTACAATGGGAATTAAGAAAATACCTGGTATNGCTTTAAGTTCATGGTGACTGTGAAGATCTGGCCAACGCCACAAACGACAGTAAATAACATGTGGTAATCCTTTACGATGAGATACCTGCAGACGGCCATCAAGAGATCTACAGGAGAAACATGTTGACAAGTATTTACAGACTGCATGCTGTCTCTTAATAGCTCAAGCAGTGTACATACATGGAATGAGTACTTTGTTTAATTCTCAGAATTCAGTGGTCTGACACTGTTAGTGACATTTATACTCTCGTTAAAAGGCTTCAAATGTGATAAAAATGGTATCAAGCAGTGTCTTAACTTGTTTTAGAGCTGCTCAAATTATTGCCAGTGAATTTAGAGTTTATTAAAAGCCACTTTACCTCCAACCAAGTATTTAGAATGTTTGCTTCATATAAATTTTTTAAATGTAGATGACAGTGGTTAAAAAAACAAACAACCAATAAATAAATCACACAGTTGGTTCCACTGCTAAACCTCAAGACTCTGCTGTGGCACGGATGCCTTATGACTTTAAGTGTAAAAATTCCCACAGGACTGCAAATAAGCCTGTAAGCAGTCAGCTGCCCAAGTGATCCACATGTCAGTATAACGGTAATGCAAACAAGTATGAATGCACATCTTGTGAGGGCTGTACAGTTTATCTTATTGACTTCATCTGCCTTGCTACCAGCTGAAAATGTTTTGCTAGTTTTAAGACAGACTGCATATGCTTACACAAATGCAGATGTTTATGACTGTTATGGGATGGGAGACAAACCTCAATACACAAATCAAGTAATGTGACATGAAAAAATAAACACCCTGTTTACAATTGCCCACTATTAACTACTGGAGAATTTACAAACAATTCTTTAGTAGCTCATATATGAGCCAATTAGCAAGATTTAACTGAAAGCTTGCGGCACACAAAGCAGTTTAAACACTTTGTAAGATTAGGTCTAAAGAATTAAAGTTTCCCAACTTTGTTAATATAAATACCAAATCACATTGGAGATTGCATTTAACAAGTCTTCCCATTCTTTCACTAGCACCAGCGTGAAAAAGGTGTATTTCAGAATTAGAGTTTCATTGGTCAAAACATCAGCTGAGAACACTTGGATTTCTACACTAGCAAGCAAATATTTTAAAATGCTGCACCATGAGAGGTCTAGGAAGCATTTCAGTCTATTTTACAGCTAAAGCATCCCATTGCAGACACTCCAAAGCCAATCCCTCCCACAAGATTTCTGTGATGTGAGAGAGGGCAGAATATTCACCTGGTTTGTTCAGAGAAGCTGTAAAGGCCTGTTGTATCCCACTGATCTATCGTGTTTGGTGCACTCAGTCCCCAAATTTCAGAGCAAGTGCTGTGCATAAATTGAAAACAAAAACAAAAAATTGATATGAATATGGAACATGGTTATTCAAAACACCATGATGTCAAACATGGAGAAATGTACAGAATACTTCCTTTCACATAGAAGATAGAGCATTGTTAGACTTGCATTTAAACTGACATCTCATGCTATATTTTCTATATGAAGGAGGCTATCAAAATGGAACACATGATTCAAGGTAAATGATAATGTTTTTAAAAGGTGAATAAGTTTTCTGGTTTTAAGTAGTCAATACAGCTGTAATGTTCCTTAAAACAGGCAAAACTTCCTCAGCCTAGCTGTTAACAAAATTCCATTTTAAAGAGTGGTTTCTGGGTTGAGTTTTTTTTTTTTTAACATAAGCTTCCCTAAGACTTCAAAGAAAGGTTATGTGTTTCTGAAGCTAAACATCACAATCTTTCAGGTACCACCAGTTAAGCATTAATTTCATTCTCCATGCACATACTAATTTGATGCTTTTCTCAAACCAAGAAAATCCAGACTCTGAAGAAAATTACATTGTAGTTGATGCTTCTCAATGTTTTCTGTATTCTTCTTGATTAAAGAACTAAATATTCTTCTCATTGTATACAAAACACAGAATGTTTAGGAGGTTTACAGTATAGTATTTTAAAACTTAACTATATTTTAAACTTCAATTGCTAACCCCCCTAAAAAACTAAAACTACTAAAGAAATAAAAAAACTTGAACTCCTATATCAAGCAGGAGGAGAGACAACTATTTACCAAACTAGTTCAATGATAAGTTCACAACAGTAAAAAAAAAAAAACTTTGATCATAAGCACGAATTGAAAACAGAAGCAGATTTAAGCAGAGGAAGAAAACATCATGAACTTGTCAGAGCGACAGACTTATGGAAGCATAAATCAAACTCAGCTCTATTATAGACTTACTGTGACCACTGAAAATTGACAGTTTATTTTGTATATGTAACACAGAACTAGACTTCATATCTCGGAAATTAAGAGAGTTTAGTTCACAAGTAACTTATATCTCTATTTCCTAATTACAAAACCTGAAGTTTGACTGGTTGCTACATTAACTTTGAAATTAATAGTCTCTGAAAAACTGCAACAGAAAAGAATCCAAGTTCATGGCTTTAACAATAAGTGTTGCAATTTAAATTTAAACTACTAAGGTGATGATGGGGTTGAGTTCTTATGGGTAAGAATCAGGAGTAAGGCCATCAAGAGTGATATTGTGGTGGGAATCTGTTATAGACTACCCAATCAGGATGAAGAGGTAGATGAATTTTTTTATAAGTAGTCAAGAGAGATTTCACAATTGCTACCCCTTGTTCTCATGGGGGACTTCAACTTCCCAGATGTCTGCAGGAAATACAATACAGCAGAGAGAGGTTCCCGGAGTGTGTGGAAGATAACTTCCTGACACAACTGGTGAGAGAGTAAATCAGGGAAGGTGCCCTACTGGACCTGCTTCTTGTGAACAGGGAAGAACTTGTGTAAAGAATTTCTGGAGGTCATCTAGTGCACGATCATCATGAGATGATTGAGTTTTCAGTCCTTGGGGAAACAAGGAGAGGGATTAGTAAAACTGCCACCTTGGACTTTCAGAGGGCAAACTTTGGCCTATTCAGGAGACTGACAAAGTTCCTTCAGAGACCACCCTGAAGGATATAGGAGTCCAGGAAGACGAGTCGGTGGGGAAGGAGTCCAGCCTGGCTGAATAGGGACCTTTGGCTGGACCTCAAGAACAAAAGGAGAATCTATGGCCTTTGGAAGAGTGGATAGGTCTCTCATGAAGACTATAAAGATGTAGTGAAGCTATGCAGGGAGAAAATTAGGAGAGACAAAGTGCAGCTAGAGCTCAAGCTAGCTACAGCTGCTAAGGATAATAAAAAACGTTTCTACAAATTCATTAAGAACAAAAGGAGGGCTAGGGAAAATCTCCATCCTTTA
>WBNM01046312.1:16194-26750 GCA_013399055.1 Ramphastos sulfuratus | reverse complement strand
CAGTGTTTCCTGACGCCAAAGGATGTCCTACAGNTGTCCTACACCCCCTTGCCCCCAGGATCAGTGTCTCCTGATGCCAGAGGATGTCCTACACCCCCTTGCCCCCAGGATCAGTGTCTCCTGATGCCAGAGGATGTCCTACACCCCCTTGCCCCCAGGATCAGTGTCTCCTGATGCCAGAGGATGTCCTACACCCCCTTGCCCCCAGGATCAGTGTCTCCTGATGCCAGAGGATGTCCTACACCCCCTTGCCCCCAGGATCAGTGTCTCCTGATGCCAGAGGATGTCCTACACCCCCTTGCCCCCAGGATCAGTGTCTCCTGATGCCAGAGGATGTCCTACACCCCCTTGCAACGAGGGTCAGTACCTGAGAGCTGTTCCACAGGGAGGAACTTGTGCCCTGGCTGGTGGCACACCTAGGACAGGCTGGCAGCAGGTAGCTCTGGTATCTTCACTGACAGATTATATTTTCTGGAGAAAAGAGACTTTAGAGATTCTTACAGATGTGCTGCTGCTGAATAAAAGCCTTTTCACTCACTGCCTTCTGTGTCTCTGCTGTCTGTGGGCAGAGGGGAAGAAGCCATTCTCAGGCTCACAGGATGAACTGATGAAGCCAGCAATGAGCTCCTGAGTCCTTCCTGGCTGCACTGCTCAGAGATCGGCACAGATCAGAGGGGATCTCAGCAATGCTCAGCAAGAGCTGAAGCACCTGTGGGGGGTAAGAGGCTGGGGCCAGGCTCTGCTCACTGGTGCTCAGGGGCACAGACTGGAAGCCAGGAGGAGAAAAAGAGGAAACATGAGGAGAAAGTTGTTTGTTGTGAGGGTGCTGGAGGCCTGGAGCAGGCTGCCCAGAGAGGTTGTGCAGTCTCCTTGTGTGGAGAGCTTCCAGCCCCAGCTGGGCACTGTGCTGCTGGGCAGGCTGCTGTGGGTGCCCTGCTTTGGTAGGGGTTGGGCTGGGTGAGCTGCAGGGGTCCCTTCCCACCCCCCATGCTGGGATGCTGTTTGCAGGTTTTCTGTGTTCATCTATAAAGCATGAGATGCTTGGTTACAGATGATCTCAAACCCAGGCAGACCCCAAGAGCCTCTTGAAGAGCTGTTGAGGTCAAGTCCATCAAATTTCAGAGCTCTATAAATATCTCCAGGAGCAAAAAGAAGTCCAGCAGAGAGCAGAAGCCTGCAAAGCCATCAATAATGCACCAGCTACTATTTTTAGCTGCTTTATTATCTCCTGCCTCTCGTCTTACAATTAAAAATCATTGCTGAGCAGAGATCTCAGGGCTCTTAGGACAAATCTTGAACCAAATCTGTCCGTGGCAGCCCTCCCATCTGCTCTGAAATGAAGGAAGATATAGAACTGGGTTAGGTCTAGGTGAGGATGAATAATGGAGGAGCTGCTGGCATGGAACTTGGAATGAAACCTGCACCTCTCTGGCTGCCTGGGCAGGGAACTGGGAAATGTTTGAAAAGGAGGAAAATTCCTCTGCAAGCCTTGAGTTCTTGGGCAGAACAATCCAGTTCTGTACCAAAAAAGGGGCAGTGTTGGTCTGCTGGAGGGGAGGAGGCTCTGCAGAGAGACCTGGCCAGGCTGGATCCATGGGGCAAGGTCAATGGCAGGAGGTTCAACAAGGCCAAGAGCTGGATCCTGCAGTGGGGCTTAACAACCTCATGAAGGCCTCAGGTTTGGGGCAGAGTGGTTGGAAACTGCCCAGTGGAAAAGGACCTGGGGGTGCTGGGTGACAGCAGCTGGAGATGAGCCANCCCAGCCTGGGCAGAGCTAGAGAAGGTTTGGACTGGAGGATCTCCAAGGTCTTTTCCAACCCAGCCCATCCTGTGGCTCTGGCATTAACTGACCTGAGACATCATCTGCTTAGAAAGGACCAAACCTGTGCCTCAGGGAGATGCAGAGCTGGGCTGGGGCAATCCCTAGCCCCAGCAGTTCCCTGTCTCTTTTGAACTGCACCCAGCACTGCAGATGTGGCCTCCCTTGGGCAGAGAGGAAAGAGAACCTCCCTTCACCTGCTGCCCACACTCTTGATGCCCCCCCCGGACAGCTTTGGCCTTCTTGGCTACCAGGGCACATTGCTGGCTCCTGGGAACTTGCCTGCCAGCACTCACAGGTCCTTCTCCTTGGAGCTGCTTTCCAGCAGGTTCCCCCTCAGCTGTGCTGCTGCAGGAGGCTGTTCCTCCCCAGGGGCAGGACCTTACATTTGCCCTGGCTGACCTTCATGAGGTTCCTCTACCCAGCTCTGCAGCCTGGCCAGGTGATGACAGCAGGAGAGCTGTAGTTAGACAATGGCTGGACCCAACCTTGAAGGTCTTTTCCAACCCAAACAGTGCTATGATTCCATGAAAACCCTTGGATTTGGGGATGATTTTATGGTTTTAATCCTTTCTGTCCATCCTTTTTTTTTTTTTTTCCCCTAAACAAAACCATTTTCTGACTCTTGATTTTCTCCTCTGAGGAAAGGTGGAGACAATTTTAGGTAAGAAACCAGAGCAAGACTAATATATTTAGAAAAGAAATAAAGATGCAGATCCCACCTGGGACCTACTGATCTTTATAGCCATGAGCACATCCAGCCAAACATTTTAACAATGGTCATTCATCATCATTATTCATCATCACCATCATGTTCCTCAAGAGAACCAATAAAAATGCAATGAGTAAAACACCCTCTGATGTTGCACAGGTACATATAAAATAAACCCAGAATTCATCATCAATGCAGAGTTTGTTTACAAACCTTGACAGTACTGAAGGGCAAAACCCAAGCCACACACTTCTAAAAAAATATATTGGGAAAAGTTCCAAAGTTTCCAAGTCTTCTAAAATATTGCAGTTCAGGTTTTGGTTTTTGTTTACTATTTACAGCCTCCAGCTTTCCAAACCGGGATTGGGATGTTGGGAGGTAACTCTTTAAAAATGAGGAGCTGAAGAAAACAAAGCTGAAAAAAAAACCCAAACCCAACCCACAAAGGAAGAAACAAATAAAAAGAACAAAACATAACCCTCCCCACCCCGCCAAGGATCAAAGTTCCATAAAACAGTGGCAGAAATCCACTCTTTTTCCACGGCTCTGGAGAAAAGCAAGATGGGATCTACCAGGTGGTAACTCCAAGTGTGGAGAGTGAACAGCAGCACCCAGCCCGTGGGCTTTCAGCCCATCCTAACATCCACTGCAGTGCTGGCACTGGCTGTAGCATTTCCAGAGAGCAAGTCAAGGCTCAGTGTCCCTTGGGACCACATTCCCAGCATCTTGGTGTCTCCTCCTGTTGAATACACGCAGCAGACTTGCAGTCCACAGAGCCCCTTGTTGACTAACAGTTAAATGAGCAGCATCTACCCCAGCTTCTCTGGAAGAAAACCACAACCCAGGCAGTTCAGTATCATTATCACCAAAGTCCCCCACTGACGGCTCCCTCTTGCCCACAGATGGTGGCTCAGAAGGAAGGTTTGAAACTGGAAGGGCACCCATCAGCTGCTATGCCAAGCCATGAACCACCACTCAGGCAGGTGACAGCCCTTGGCTGTACTCTGCAGCTCCAGAGGTCTGCCACTGGCATCCCAGAGTGGGACAACTCTCCATGGTCAACTCTTTGTGGCCAGCTCTCCACTGCCAGCTCTCTGTGGCTGTCTGTGGCCAACTCTCTGCAATCACTTTGTGGCTAACTCCCTGCAGCCAACTCTGCAATGCACTCCTCGTGACCGAGGAGCTCCGCAGCCAGCTCTACCCTGGTCTCTCACAGCAGGCAGAGGTGGCACCACCCACAAGCTCATTCTTGCCATACCCTGGTTTATTCTCTTTGGTTTTGGGAGGTGGTGTTGGTGTTTGAGCTGAGGGACTCTGAGGCATGGCATCCCACCACCCCAGCACCCTCCTCATACCTCAACCAGCCAGCTTTGGGAGCAAAACCCTGCAGGGGTTCTCCCTGCCCACCCTGCACCCCACCTGCATATGGGCTGGCCAGCTGAAACGTTAGTTTTTGCAGCTGAGTTTGACTCAGGGGCTTTGATCTCACCCCTGCCTTTATCCTATGGCTAATTATTACTTCATTCCTGAGTCACCAGACCCAAGGGCAGAGCGAGGTGGACAGCTCTGCTGGCTGAGCAGGATGAAGGTGTGTGCTCAGCTGCCCAGCACACAGTACAGGCCATGGGGCTCAGCAGTTTTCACACTTCTATTCCTTTATGAGTAAAGGTTTCCTTGCAAAAATGTTTTCCTTACAAAACCCACTCTGCTTGGCAGCTGGATGAGAAGTGGACCTCTCCACCTCCACCCCTTGCTGCTGCCAGGTGCTCAGGGCTCCCCACGGTGGAATGCAGGGCCCGGGCTGATGCTGAAGGGTGAAGCTCACGATGCACTGAAGAGAACCAGCAGAATCTGCTGCCCTGTGGAGCTGTCCTCATTTAGAGCTGGCCATGAAGAGGTGTCCCACAAAGAGCTGGCTGCAGAGGGCTGACCATGAAGAGCTGTCCTAGAGCTCTTTTTGCCTTTGCTATGGAATAAAAAGCTTTAGCTAATTCCTCCCAGGTCGCAGTAAGGATCCTGCTTCCTTCTCCAGATGGTGTAGGAGTGCACACCAAAGCAAACATGGTAGATTCTTTTCCCCACCCAAAGGACTGGTGAAGGCCATGAGCCCTGCCAGACAGGACCACTGCCAAGAAAGCATCATTATTTGTTCAGGATGATGCTTTGAGCAACCTGCTCTAGTGGGAAGTGTCCCTGCCCATGGCAGGGGGTTGGACCTGGATGGCCTTGAAGGTCCCTTCCAACCCAACTCGTTCTATGAATTTCATTAAATTTGTCACCTTGATTAAAATCAGAGAATGTCTGAGGGTGTGGGACTCAAACCAGCTTCATTTTGATCACCCACCCCCCTTACACACAGGAGGAAATTCTTCTCCATGACGGTGGTGAGACACTGGCACAGGTTGCCCAGGGAGGCTGTGGATGCCCCCTCCCTGGAGGCGTTCAAGGCCAGGCTGGATGAGGCCTTGAGCAGCCTGGGCTGGTGGGAGGTGTCCCTGCCTATGGCAGTTGGAGCTGGATGAGCTCTGAGGCCACTTCCAACCCAACCCATTCTGTGATTCATTCTCTAAGCTGCTTCAGCTCTACGTGGGGCAGTGGAAACCTACTGCAGACCCAAGCTGAGAAGGAACCAAAGCCACCTTTGCCCACTCCAGGATCCAGCTGTACCAACCTCTAGCACATACTCCAGGCGACAAAAGAAGGAATTTCAAAGCTGAAGCAGCTTTGGTGTCTAAACCACCGTCACAGTTCCGGACTCCACCTTTCCACCTCTGCTCTCCTCTGAGGTCCCAGTGTTGGTAGCACCGATTTTGGTGTCTCCGCACCATCTGCAACCAAACCCACTCACCTGGGGTGCAAGCCCCTGTTTTACAGAGAACTCACCCCACGCTCCCAAAGGAAAATCAGCTTTTGGCAACGGCAACACTGCTCAGGACAACAAAGCTAGCTCAGGTGCAAAGGCATCCCCAGCTCTGGAGGTTCTGACAGCACCCAAGCCAAGCAGCATGGTGGGTTCCACGTGACAGCCCAGGCCTCCACAAACAGCTTTGTCTGAAAAGAAAAGTTTGCAGTCTAAGCATATCCCAACCGGGTTTGTGTCCCACTTTAGTTCTCACACCACTGCTGATGAAGTTCCTGCTGTCCTCCCGGGGCACTTCCTGCTTTTTAACTGCAAGCTATGGTTTCCAGCTGCTGCTCTGCCTCTGCAGCCATAGCTGCTGCCTGCAACTGTTCCGTCTCGCTCTGGATGGAGTTGGCGGCGGTCACCTGCTTCCTTTCGCTGTGCATGTTGTTCTCATGCCTCTTCAGGTCCGAGGCCTTGGCAAAAGCCTTGGTGCAGGAGCTGCAGACAAAAGGCTTCTCCCCTCGGTGCCTCCTCTCGTGGTCTTTGAGGTGGGACTTGTGCTTGAAGGCTTTGTCGCACATGTGGCAGGCGAAGGGCCGCTCGTTGCTGTGGACCCTCTCATGCTTCTTGAGGTCCGGGGCACGGATGAAGGACTTGCCACACACCTCGCAGCTGTAGGGCTTGTAACCCGTGTGGATCTTCAGGTGCTCCTTCAGGTGAGCCTGCGTGGTGAAGCCCTTGGTGCACATCTCGCAGACGAAAGGCCTGTCGGCGGTGTGCAGCTTCTCGTGCTTCCGCAGCCGCGCCTCGTCCGAGAAGGTCTTGCCGCAGGCCTGGCACACGATGTGCTCCCTGTGGCCGTACAGCAGGTACTCGAACTTCATGTCTCCGGCCGCCGTGGTCCAGCCCGGGGTCTGCTCATCTTTCACTTCGCTTATGCCGTCGTTGAAGGTCAAAGCCTGAGGGGTCTGAGACCCCAAGTCCTTGGATTCTGTCGTTTCCATCGGCTCCACCTCCTGGCCGTAGCAGTTGACTTTGCGCACCTCCTCGCTGCCCAGCTCTTTGAGAATGGCCTCCTGTACCCTCAGGGTGGTGGTCGGGGACTTGCCGTCCTCCTGGCTCGGGGGAGTCCCTTCCACCGTCACGTCTGAGGGGCTGTCATCGTGGTCGCCAATCTCCTCCACCTCGTCGTCCTGGGCGTCGTTGGGCTCGCCCATGGGGCGGTTGATTTTCAGGCAGTACTTGCTTTTGGCCTGGGGGTTGTCCTCGGGGCTCGACACGTCGCGTTTCTGGGAGCAGAGCTTGTCCAGGAATCGAATGCCGAGGATCTGGCCCGAGGACATCATCAGGTTGACATCCTCTTTCTTCACGGAGATCTTGGCAGTGTACATGTAGTTGAGGACCTCCTCGAAGATGTCGGAGCGCAGGAAGTCTATCTCGATGACCGACGAACTGTCCACCTCCAGCTTCTTGAAGAGCTTCTTGAAGTAGGTACTGCAGGCAGCCAGCACGCAGCGGTGGGCTCGGAACTTGACATCCTCCACCACGATGGCGATGTCGCAGAACTCCCCTTCCAAGCGCTGCTCGTTGAGTGTCTTCAGGAAGACGGTTTTGTGATCGTCGTCATTGTACTTGATGGTTTCAGACATACTGATGAAAAACTCCTGGAAAAGGACAGAAAACCAGCTTAGAACACAGCCAAAGCCACTGAACCCAAGAACCAACAGCACCTCCATGCCCAATAACCAAACCCTTCTTTGTGATTAACACCCAGGCCAGAGAAGGCCTCAAAGATGAGCCCAGGGCTGGAGCAGCTCTGCTGTGAGCACAGGCTGAGGGAGCTGGGGGGGTGCAGCCTGCAGAGGAGAAGGCTCCAGGGGCACCTCAGAGCTGCTGCCAGTGCCTGAAGGGAGCCTGCAGGAAGGCTGCAGAGGGACTTGTGCTGAGGGGGTCTGAGGCAGGCCAAGGGGCAATGGTTTGGAGCTGAGGCAGAGCAGGCTGAGAGTGGAGCTGAGGAAGAAGTTGCTGAGTGTGAGGGTGGTGAGAGCCTGGCACAGGCTGCCCAGGGAGGCTGTGGCTGCCTCCTGCCTGGGGGTGTTCAAGGCCATGTCTCCTCATGGTCAGATGGAACCTCCTGAGTTCCACTTTGTGCCCTTTGTCCTGTCCCTGGGTACCAGTGAGCAGAGCCTGGCCCCAGCCTCTTACCCCGCAGAGGTCCTTGAGTTCTTGCTGAGTATTGGTCAGATGCCTTCTGGGGCTGCTTTTCCACAGGCTCTCAGCCCTAGAGAGCAGAACCTCCCTTGCCCTGCTGGCCACACTCTTCCTCATGCACTCCAGAAGCCCACTGTCCTTCCTGACCATGAGGGCACACTGCTGGCTCATTGTGAATCTGTCATCCAAGAGTATTCTCCTTGGAGCTGCTTTCCAGCAGGCCAATCCCCTCCTGTACCGGTGCTGGGGGTTATTCTTCCCCAGGCTCAGGACCCCCCACTTGCCCATGTGGAACATCATCAGATCAAGTCCCATCACTACCCCAGTCAGAAGCCACTCCTAAACCCAAAGGAAATGTGTCAGGAATGCTGCACGTCTGTCACAGAACAAACCCAAGGTCAAACCAAGCCAAGACTCACCATGAACAATGCAGGAAATGTTCTTAACAAAGGCTTCGTGAAACTCTTGACAGTTGCTGAACCCTTCCCAGGGTGCAGGGTGCAGCCTGAAGGACAAGAGAAAACAATGTTAAAACCCCAGCAGGGGGCTGGGATTGGTGTGAGAAGCCAAAGCATGTTCCACTGTTTACAGTTCGCTATTAGGAGCTGTTAAAGCACCCAGCTACTCTGACTGCTTCCACAGATGACTGCACAGGCTGATCTGACAGCAGCCTTGTCATCAACCATGTGTTTCATCTCCTCTGGCTGCTTCCCTTCCCTGACTCCACTTTGCTGCTTGCTTCCTCTGCACCACAGCTAAAAGTCTGTTAAAGCTCCACAGGGATCACCAGCATCAACTCAGCAGGGCAAGAGAAGTTCTACTCCCCCTCCACTTTGCCCTGGTCAGGCCATATATGGAGCACTGGGTCCAGTTCTGGGCTTCCCAATTGCAAACAGCTAGGGAACTGCTAGAGGGAGTCAAGGGCAGGCTGCTGAGGGACCTGGAGCAGCTCTGGGAGCAGCAAAGGCTGAGAGCCCTGGGGCTGAGAGCCTGCAGAAGAGCAGCCCCAGAGGGCAGCTGAGCAATGCTCAGCAAGAGCTGAAGCACCTGTGGGGGGCAAGAGGCTGGGGCCAGGCTCTGCTCACTGGTGCCCAGGGACAGGGCAGGGGGCACAAAGTGGAAGCCAGGAGGTACCACATGAAGAGGAGGAGAAAGTTGTTTGTTGTGAGGATGCTGGAGGCCTGGAGCAGGTTGCCCAGAGAGGTTGTGGAGCTGCTTTCTCTGGAGACCTTCTAAGCCCAGCTGGGCATCATGCTGCTGGGCAAGCTGCTATGGATGGCCTGCTGGAGCTGGGGGTTTGGACTGAGGGACCTCCAGAGGTCCAACTTCCACCCATGCTGGGACTCTGGGAACCTACTAACCAACCCATCAAAAAAGGTGATCAGTCTTCTGCTGAATCCACGAACAAGCCCTGCTGTGGATCTAGTGGGCAGAGCAGGCATCCCAGAGGACATGGGTGGATGGATACACATCCAAGACCAGGGGACGAGTCTCCAAAAGCCAGAGCTACTGACCAGCAGATAATGTATTTTTGCTGTGATTCTGATGAGCCTTATCAGGTGAGAAGTAATTAAAGAAGAAATACTTGGGTGAAAAATGGGGTGGGTACAGAGTGAGGTGTAACATGGGTGAGAAACTCAAGGTATGGCTCTGGGCATGGAGCATGGTGGGCACTTGGACATTCCAGTCCTGACTGAAGCTCCCACTGCCACCGGGTTAACTGTTCTGCAGGGTAACTGTAATTATCCAGTCTGCTAGGGGTTGGAAGGGGCCTCTGGAGCTCATCCAGTCTAACCTCCCCTGCTAAAGCAGGGGAGACACAGAGCTTGCAGCCTTTGCTCCTCACAGAACCTCCCCTGGCCTACTGGCCACACTCTTAATGCATACCAGGGCACACTGCTGACTCCTGGGACCTTGTCCCCCCCAGCACCCCCATGTCCTTCTCCTTGGAGCTGCTCCCCAGCAGGTCCCCCTCTCAGCTGTGCTGCTGCAGGAGGTTGTTCCTCCCCGGGGACAAGACCTTGCACTTGCCCTGGCTGAACTCCATGAGGCCCTCTCCCGCAAGTCTGCAGCCAGTCCCGAGGTGACAGCGGCGGGGCAGCAGTCTGGCTGTGCCCGGCATTGTCCCTGCCTCGCTCGCTGTTGGTTCCGCAGCGGCTCGGGCAGTGCCAGCCATGCCCGTGGCCGCGCCCGTCCGCGCCAGCAGCCAGGCGCACTCCCGCCTCCACGCACCCGGCTTGGGGTTGGCGAGGACGCGGCGGAGGCGGGTTCCCGGCGGGACCCAACCCGCCCCGACAGGAACCCGCAGCGGGGAAACGCCGCCCGCGCTCCCGTTGCCTTCGCCGGGGGCGCCCAAGAGCAGTCGCGGCCTCTCGCCGCCGCCGGACGAGGCTGCGCGGCAGCGCTGCCCGCTCTGCTGCCAGCCTGCTCTGCTGCCAGCCTGCTCCGCTCCTTCCCCTTCAGCGTCTCCTCCGGTGGCGGCGGCTTAGCCGCCACGTTGCCTCCGCGGCCACGCGCCCCTTTGTTGCATCTCCAACGCGCGTGTCCGCCGCTCTTCCTCCTCCTCCTCCTCCTCCTCCTCCCGCCGTGCGCGGGCGCGATGGCTCCGTGCCGCCGCCTCCGCCGCTGCTGCTACTGACTGAAACGGTGACGGCGGCGGACGCGACCGCGGCGCCTCCATCTCACCCGGCGCGGCAGCGGCGAGCGAGGAGGAGGAGGAGGAGGAGGAGGAGGGAGGGAGGAAAAGAGGAAGGAAGCAAGGACGGGGGCGCGCGTGAGCGCGCAATGGCGGCCCCGCCGTTACCGGAGAAAACGGGAAGTGGGGGACAGGGGAGAGGAAAGGAACGGAAAAAGGGGTGAGGGTTGGCGCTTACCTGCCCCCGGCGCGCTCCCGCGCGCGGAGCCGTGCTTCAGCGGGAACGCGGGAGGAGGGGGGGGCGGGGGAGTGCTCGCCGGTTACCGGGGAAGGG
>WBNM01046311.1:15386-39807 GCA_013399055.1 Ramphastos sulfuratus | reverse complement strand
GACCTCATTGCCCTCTGCAGCTAGCTGAAGGATGGTTGCAGCCAGGTGGGGTTGGACTCTTCCGCCAGGCACCCAGTGTCAGAAGGAGGGGACACAGTCTCAAGCTGTGCCAGGGGAGGTCTAGGCTGGATGTTAGGAGGAAGTTCTTGGCAGAGAGAGTGATTGGCATTGGAATGGGCTGCCCAGGGAGGTGGTGGAGTCGCCATCCCTGGAGGTGTTGAAGCAAAGCCTGGATGGGGCACTTAGTGCCATGGTCTGGTTGCTTGGCTAGGGCTGGGTGCTAATTTGGGCTGGCTGAGCTTGGAGGTCTCTTCCGACCTGGCTGATTCTGTGATTCTGTGAAATGGAGCTGTGATGGACAGGTAACTCAGTCACAAATCCCAAGGCAACAAAGTGAATAGAATATGAGATACTTTCTGATACTCCTCCAGATGCACTTCCTCCAACTCCGTCACTGCTACTTGCTGCTCCTTTGACTTCAGTTTGAGCCTCATTAATTTCTAGAGGCTGATGTAAGCTAAATTGTCAGATATGATCACCTCAACCACCAAAGCATTTCTAAGTCACCTTTAAACCTTGCAGCTGCCCTTTTTAAGACTGAGTTTATATTACCCTGATGGAAGAAAATGCTCAATGCCTACTGAGCTCGTGCTCGAAGGTTCCCACTAATTATTACTGACTAATGATGTCCCCTGCAAAATTCTTACAATGTAGGCTAATAAAGAATAAGGCTAAGGGGGTGCCAATGATGACAATTAAATGACAATCCTCTTAGTCTTACCTGGTGTTTCACTTCAGGCAGCAGAAGTGTTGTCTCCTAAGGTCAAGAGCATGGGCGCCAAGGAGGCATCCGAGTTCCACCGAGAGTAACAATGACTCCCAGTGAGCTTTGTCATTACCACTGCCTAATGCTAGGCACAGTCTGATTTTGATTGCATTTGACTCTGCAACTTCATTGACCATAATAGATTTAACCACTATTAGAGGCTGGGCAAAGAGCACTTTCTATAGTTAGAACTTCCAGTCTAACCTTTGCCACGGATGGTTGCTTTGAGTACTTCAGAGCTTAGCCAGAAGCAAAGCGATTTTAGACCAATTTTTTTCCCCCCATTTCCTTGCTTAAGGTTGGTATAGAACATATCTTAAGGAATTTCAGCAAATCTGAACCATTTCAGGGAACAAGATTTAAGCAAATGCTTNGACAAGGAATTGGTTGGATGATTGGATCCAAAGGGCTTGATGCTTAGATGGAGACAGGTGTCAAGTGGTGTCCCTCAAGGGTCTATACTGGGGCCAGTGCTGTTCAATATCTTTTTCAAGAATTCCATGTCTATTAACAAGTGTAAACTGAGGGCACAGAGTTCTCACATTTCATTTGCTCTGACTCTTCAGCAGGTTCCTCCATCCATAAGTAACACCTTGACCTTTGACCTCCTCTTTAGAGCAGAGTAGGAAACCTCACCGTGCACTTCTGAGCAGGCTAGATGGGTGACTTCAGCAAATAAGCCTTAGACAAGTTGAAGGACAGGTTAAATGGAACTTAATTGATGAGATGGTGCAGGAGACAAATTTAGTCCACACAGTACAGCACCAAGACAGCTGAGCTTGCTGTGACAGTATTAGCTCCAGAATTAGAGCAACGTGGGACATGGTGATGTATTGAGCCAACATGCCAAAATCAATCAGGACACCAGTGCAGCTAGTCTGCTCTTCACCCCCAGACCAATGTTGCTGCTCAGCAATCAACTCTGCTATCTGAAGGCTTGCCTGCCCTAGCTCAGGCACCTCTGAACTATGCTCCATGGCATTCATGTTCACCAAGAGCAAAGCAAAAGGTCTGTGAAGTGCGTCATGCCTCCTCTTGTTTGTTTGCTGTTCTCAGCACATGGGAACACTAACAAAGGCACAAATGAAAGCTGCATCAAGAGAGAAAACACCTCTGAGGGAGACTAGATCTTTATAGGATCATTTAGGTTGGAAAACACCCTTAAGATCATTGAGTCTGACCCATGGAGTCTAAGAGTTGATCAAGTTTTTAGTCTTTAGAAGTCACTGAGGAAGCAATCAAACTTCTTCAGCGGCTTTTAGAGACTAACAACTTCAATTTTCACTTCCCTCTATTTCCATTGTTTCTCCCAGTGAGAATTCCTCCCCAATCCTACAGTGACTGTTAGAGACCAAGCAGATTAATAGGAATGTACATGATGGTAAAGAGGGGAAAGTGCCTCCCTCATAAGGCCACTGTAATTTCTAAGTGAAACAGGAAGATGCTCCACAGGCAGAATGCTTCAGAGCAAAGCATCCTGGCCTGGATCAGGAGCAGTGTGGCCAGCAGGAGCAGGGAGGTTATTGTGCCCCTGCTCGATTCTATGATTCTTTGATTCTATGAAAGCTTGCATCTGCTGCAGTGCAATTTGGAGGAAGAATTTCAGCTCATTTTTGTCCTTCCTATGGATCCATGTGACAACTGCAACATTTCATTCCTGTCTTTAAAAGGTAGCATGTTAGGGCATGCAGTAGGTAATCACTAAGCATCCCAGTATGACATTAGCCTGGTGAAGAGGAGGCTCAGGGGAGACCTTATTGCTGTCTACAACTACCTGAAGGGTGGTTGTGGCCAGCAGGAGGTTGCTTTCTTCTCTCAGGCAACCAGCACCAGAACAAGAGGACACAGTCTCAAGCTGTGCCAGGGGAAGTTTAGGCTGGAGGTGAGGAGAAAGTTCTTCACTGAGAGTCATTCCCCACTGGAATGGGCTGCTCAGGGAGGTGGTGGAGTCACTGTCCCTGGAGGTGTTCAAGGTGGGTTTGGACGTGGCACTTGGTGCCATGGTCTAGTCTTGAGGTCTGTGGTAATGGGTTGGACTTGATGATCTTTGAGGTCTCTTCCAACCTTGGTGATACTGTGATACATTGTAAGGCAGCTTAGGTAGCCTTAGAAGAGGATGCAAAAGAAGAGGATATGAAGCAGTTGTAGGATGCAGGCCTTCTTGCTTCTTTTGGAAACAGTGAACACTCACTGAAGTAACAAGTCCAAACCAGATATTGTTACTTCAAAGTGATAAAGACAAATTACAAAGGATTTGAAAAAGCACCAGAGGAATGATTTGAGAGTAGAAAAGGAGGCAAGTTATACTAGCTATATAAATACTTCTCTGAAAGAGAAATTATTTGTCACTGCCTGATGCCAATACTAATCTATGCTTTCATGAAGCAAAAAATAGAAGAAGTATGATGACAGGCAGTGGAAATTAAACCACAAGTTCAAACTGGAATTCAGATAATTTTTTTTTTTATAAAAAAAAATAAAATTGTGACACCTTTGCATAAATAATACAGAATTCCCTCACCACTTGGACCTTACTTCAAGAGTGAGTAATGTTTCTGTAAGCAGTTTGTATCTCAGATAAAAAGGTAGAGGTTTGATGGATGAATTTTCAGCTGAGGATTTTTAGGCAGAGAATGAAATGATCTCTTTTGGTCTTCAAAATCAGTGGCACACTGAAGCTCAGAAGCTGATTCAGCAGTGGTATCAGGAGCAGTCAGAGACAGGCCTGAAGTTAAAATTCCTTTTCTACCAGAAGGTAGAAGGGAAAGATCTTCGCTCCTAGCATAATCTCCCTGCCACTGTCTGAATTATGTAGGGATTATTCTTTTGGAAGTTCACCTTACACCAAATGTGATTCCCACTCATCGTTACCTCGTGCAAATAGAACTTTTCATTCTGGTGTACCTCTGCCACGACAAAAAAGAATGAAATATGCACTTCCTGCTTTAAATCAGATTTCCATGAGCTGCTCTGCTAACAAAGCGGATCAGCTTTGCATAACAGTGAGCTCAGTGACAGCTGGGAGGGGACTGTGCTGGCTGTGATGGTGAGAACTGCTGCTCCTGTCTTGTCAGCACTAAAGCTCTTGATAATTCATTTTCTTTGGTTTTTTTGTTTTTTTTTTTTTCAAGTACTTTTCCTTTTAGACTTCTTGGGACAGAATTCTCCACCTCTCTGCGAACTAGATTCGGCTGTACTGGTATGAGCCAAATTTAAAGTGTTGGTAGGTCTAAATAAAAGTGTTATGCATTGGCATGGCAACCTTATATAAGGAAAAAAGGCAGTGAAGAATGAGATTAATATTTTCCTTCTCCTCCTTAGAGCACTTTCCCCATTATCATTCAAGGTGATTGTTTTAATAAGCATCAGAGGTTGAAGCCTGCAAACTTCTCCATTATGCCAGGCCACAAAACCATTTCAGATGATCNCCATTCTATGATTCTATGCAATTCCAGGTTAGATCATTTGCCAAGAAGGCAGTTCCCAATAGGGCTGTTTGTTCACCTGTGAACTAGCCTGGATCATCAGTGCCTCTGACAATTAATGAAAGGTGTTGATTTATTTAAAGCCCTAGAGGGGTGAAATCAGACAAAAAAAACCCAAAACTCCAACCAAAAACCTCAAAACCCCAACCAAAAAAAGCAGTTCCCTTAAACAATGGGGAAAGCAAAGTATTAACATTCTCTAGCTTCATCTGAGAACTTAGTTCCTCCTACAGAGAAAAAGGCACCACAGGCTCAGAATTTGTCACAGAATCTGCTGCCTTCTGGATTAGCTCTTTTGGTTTGGTTTATTTTAGCAACAAACATAACCTTACTCTCACCAGGGGGCTGGGGGGCAAAAATGCCTTGCCAACTGAAGTAGTCAGATCCACAAAACTTCTTGAGCAGGGATAATGTCTCTGTTGGGAATGAAGCTCACCACATACCCTGCCTGCTACTGAAATCAGAAAGCAGTGACTTCAGAAGAGTTCAAGCCAGTAGGCAGGATTATAAATCCCTGCCCCAGCTGTTTACTCACAGATTCACAGATTGCATTGGGTTGGAAGGGACCCTCAAAGGTCATCTTGTCTAACCCTCCAAGTCAGCAGTGACACCTCCAACTAGGTCACATTGAGTCTGATCTTGAACATCTCCAGGGTCAAGATGCCAACCACATCCCTGCATCCCTGGTTCCTGTTTCAGTATTTCACTACTCTCATTGTAATGAACTTCCACCTGATGTCCAGCCTAAATTTACCCTGCTCCAACCTAAATCTACTCTGCTCCAGCCTAAATCTACCCTGCTCCAGTTTAAAAACATTGCCTCTTGTCCTACCACCACAAGCCCTTCTAAACAGACCCTCCCCAGGCTTCCTGTAGACCCCCTTCAGATACCAAAATGTAGCTGTAAGGTCCCCCCAGAGCCTTCTCTTCTCCCAGCTGAACAGCCCAGATCCTGTCAGCCTGTCCCCATAGCAGAGCTGCTCCAGCCCTCTGATCATCTTGGTGTCCCTCCTCTGGACCTGGTTCATCAGGTCTATGTCCTTCCTGGGGGTCCCAGAGCTGCAGACTACTCCAGGTGAGGCCTCCCCAGAGCAGAGCAGAGAGGCAGAATCACCTCTCTCCATCTCTGGCCATTCTGCTTTTGATGCAGTCCAGGCTGCTGTTTGCCTTCTGGGCTGCAAGTGCCCATTGCTGGGTCATGTCCAGCTTCTCATCCAGCAGCACCTCCAAGTTTTAGGAACTCAAACCTACACTGCATTGGATTTCCTTAGCTCAGGCATGGCCCATCTGTTGTTTATTACATGCTGTTGAGGACACAACAGTGTTAATTCCAGTGTTCACCATGCTCCTGTGCACAGTGTTAAGGGTTTAAAGTCCAGATTTCCACTGGAGTAGAGACAACTAAATTTCTCTCAGTCCAGGTGAACTAAGACTGTAAAGATAAAAGCATTGTATAACATCTTAGAACAATGCTGCATAGAGCCAGGACCCTGCCTCTGAGGCAAAGAGCAGATAGAGGTCAGGAGTTAGGCAACATTACAGTTTTACATCTAGAGTGCACTCTCCTATCTTGCAGCAATCTACAGCTCTAAGCTACTAGGTTGGCTGGATTTTTCAGTTCCCCAGAAAAGATCCTTTTATAGCTTTCAGGCTGACACGTGCCCTCAGCTCACAAGAGAAGGAGTTTTGGTAGCCTACAGCTCAGACCTCTGTGTGATGTAGGGAGTCCATAAAGAATCATCATCACAGAGTGAGAGCCCTTCACTAAGTCATTCTTACCTTTTGCCTACAAACAAAATAAGGCTCAAGGTCAAGTTTGCACAGGCCCAGTGCTTGTGAGGGCTATCAGAGGATCATTTGGAGCCTTCCCTTCCAGGGAAGGGACCTGACAGGGGATGGTGCTCTTTGTTTATAGGAATGCTAGAGGAAAATATCAGCCACCATGGAGTGTGTATCACTTTGCCTGATCATTGATACTGATGTTCACTTCAGACAGTTGGGGACTCAGGACAAAGCCTTCTGTGGTCTAAAGCTACTGACCTCACTGGCTTACTTCAGAGAATACATTTGTGCCTTCTGTACTTGTGCCAGTTGGCACCTGCTGAGCTTTTGCTAGGAAGGTGAATTAAAGTGCAGTGTTCCACTGTGGGATCCAGAGAAAGAAAGAACATCTCTGTAATCCTATGTAATTTTAAAAGAGGTCTTTCAACTCAGATCTTCTGGTCCTGCTTATCTACAGGGATGGTTTAATAGGGGAGTGGAAGAGTGCTGCACTGTGTGGGCACCTGTACATGTGTGCAGGGCAGTCTGGGCTGAGGCACAGTGGAGCAGAGCATTACAGTGTCAGGGCTAACAGGAAATACAGCACTTTGGTCACACATACCCTGGGTACTGTGAAAGGGCAGGGAGAAAAGGCTGTGGAGATGCCAGGACTGATCTTTCATCAGTCATCAAACAATCATGTCATGGTTTTGTCTATGGGTCCCTTTGTTAAATCCTTCAACACTGCAGAAAAGCCCCTTGGCCTCAAAGGTGTTCTAGCCAGTGTTTTGTGGACTGTGCTGGAGATCAGAAAAGAGAACATGAGGTTTTCTCTTTCAGCAAGAAGAGGGTTACTGGCTGGTTTTTGTACTGTCTTTCATTAAGAAAGAGTACTATGAGGTTGCATCTGAAGTGTCAGATGACTACAGCTGAATAGGTTTTACATTCAGTGGTTACTCTTGCTACTAGCAGGGGCTCCCAAAGCACAGCAATCAGCTCAAGCAATGGATGCCTTTCCTGAGCACAAAGAGGAAGATTCTTAAAGACACTTGGCTTGCAGTGATGTCTAGGTCTGTAACTCTCCCCTTGCTGTTGAGCAGTAGCCCAAGCCATTGAAATGAAGGTTAAGAATCTCTGTTGGCAATGCCATACTGCTGCAATATTAGAGGATTGGGTTAAGGCACTGACTTGGCTGGAGGCTGAATGAGTTTCAGTACTCTGCAGTGTGAAAGTGGTAAAAGAAAGCTCACTGAAGGTACTGCAAGTGATTCTAGATTCCACTGAGCTTTAAGACCTGCCAGATGACATAAAGGCACTCATTCCTGTGTAAGACCTCATGATCTTACAAATATAATTTCTTGTTCTCTGGAACTGACAACCTTTCAGTCAGCTGTGGGTCTGCCGTATCTGATCACACGAGACAGAAAATACAACACATAGTGTGGCCCAGTAAACAGAAGAGGACCCAGGAGCTGATTAGCTGAAAAAAAACCCAAGAAGGAATGAGAAAAATCTCTCTTACCTGGTCAAGGTTGTTGTAAAAATCTATACTGGCTGCACATAAGTATCTCCCAAGCAGAGTGGCATGGGTAGTAAAAATGGTGGCGACAGGAAGCTTCTGAGATCGAGACAGTATTAAGCCCACTCCTGCCTGCCACTCATGGAAGTGGGCAATTATGTTGGGCTTGTCATCAAACTGACAGGAAAGCTGAAAACAATCAGAAAGGACACACATGAAATAGGCATTATCCTGCCAATCATCCCAGCCCCAGAAGGCTCTGTTTCTCACGTTGTCCCCTGCGTGCTTGCTTGCTTTCACATGGCAAAGTGGTACAGCGTTTTCAGTGCTCATCTGACTTGATTCCTACCAGCTCTCATCCTTAGCCCAAGAGCTGTGTGAGTCTCACTACTGCCTCAGAACAGTATCCATCCTAGATTGGTGGGAAGATCTGCCACTCTTCTGTCTTTTAACTTGCTCTNCATTCTGTGATTCTATGATTCTTCTGCTGTGGAAACTCATTTGAGTAAGAAAAATGGGAGCACCTATGATGTACAGATAATTCTGCAGAAATTTTTAGACCTCAGCCACGTCAGCAGGGAAAAAAAGCTTTGGGATGTTGCTCCTATTCTCTCATTGGAAAACTCTGTGTATAAGGAGGTTTATACCTGATGAAGATCAAATTTCTAGATTGAAAAATCTGTACCTCTTTTAAAAACCAGGCTGTTAATGATCCAAAAATCACAGCATCGTTGGCTTCACGGTCATGAAAAGGGATCCCTATGTTGCTGACATTCCAAAATTCACCTTTCCACCTGTCCAGATTCCAAGCTGCTGATCCTATGTCGAACAGTAAGACATATGGGCTGCCCTCTATCAACCATCTTCCAAAAAAGACCTGTGGGAAAGAAGAAGAAAGCAGAAAATACCCAAGTGAATGTAAAAGGCAGTTAGCAGAGCTGTTTCCATCCATCAGACACTTTTGCCATGAGAACTTTCCAGGGAGGTCAGATTTAGCCTGTGTTATCTTCCACCCATTTTCTGGTAATCAATTGTCCTCAGGGCTGCAACTGCTTGGAGCTTAGTGGGTTTGTCTACTGGCACAGCAGATTCTAGTCCTTTCAGCAGCTCACCTTTATTTGCTGGAGAAACTGAGCCAACGACAAGTCTATAAAGTTTGACCCAGAAAACACTGGTTTAAAGTTTTCTAGGAAACTGATTCATTCACTGCTTGTGCTGTGGTTTATCCTTTCTTCCCAGAAAACAGACAGCTGGTTGCACTGATCTGAGCAAGCAGATCCTTTCTCCCTGTTTCTTTTCCCTTTCTGGCTTTCAATTTGATATGGAGTTACATCAAAAAGAAATGTGAGCTAGTGGAGCACTCTCCTCTCTCTGTCACAAACACACCAAATGTAAGAGTTCATTCAAAGTAAGGTCATATTATATCTACTAAAATCTCACTGTATTTAGAGACTAGATAAAGAAGTCATTAATCCAATTAAGCAGACTTGCAGATAAATGACTGTTAAAACCTGTAATTGGATAAACCAGTTCTTCCTCAAAAATAACCTTTAATGAATTGACTCTGCTGTTCCAACAGTGGATGCTGAGCCTTTCCCGTTGTGACATTGACCAGGTTTGCTGTGTCAAGTGGAATCACACTGGCAAGAGCATTAACCAAACCTGTAATCTCCTCAGAGTCACCTTTGTTGCCCTGGGAAGCAGTAACACATCTGATTTACCTGACACCCTTGGCTTTGCATGGTGTCCATTGCCTTCTTAACCGCAGGGTTTGGAGGCTCGCATACTTCCACCTGAGTCTTCACACTGTGCTCGAAGTAGGGACCAATCAGAAAGTAGTTTTCACCCCATTCATCTGCCGTAGTTTTGGCTTTTGTCTGGATCACGGTGTAAATGCCTCCCACTGCAAAAGAAGAGCACAAAGAACAAAAGGTAGAAAGGGGCAGGGGCCACAAAGCTCTGGAATAAGCACCCCTGGGACAGCTGAGTCTGTAGGTAAATCACTTCAGACATGCAGGTTTTAAGTGAAACCCAGGCTCTATCAAATCAGTACAAGCTCAGGCTCTGAAATGGATCAGAGCTTGCTGGCTGAGTTGAGGAGTATGCACCGAAAGCAGACTGTGGTTTACTTACTCCTGGCTGACTGCATTTGCCTTCCCTGAGCTTCTCCTCCAATCTCAAATGGAGATCTCAAACTGTTATTTTTACCTAGTCAGTCATATTTTAAAAATGCTTTATAGGTGTTCAGTGTCATAGAATCATAGAATGGTAAGGTTNGGGAGAATCACCTCCCTTGCTCTGCTGGCCACGCTGCTCTTGTCCCACCACAAATGTTTAACCAACATCTTGGTTTTGTATCCCCTTACTGGATTGTGAAATCTTTACCCTCAGAGTGGGATTCAGCTCCTGGGGCTCATGCATCCACTCTCCCATGCCTCATCTGGCTTCTACTGCACCCCAAGCAGAGCCTTCTACTATTTTATTGCAGCAGCTCCCATTTTTAGAATGATGTGGAAATACATGTGGTGAGAACTAAGCTGGTGCTTCCCACTTGTTTTACTCAAATCACAGAGAAGGTGAGGGACTGATGGATTTCATTGACTACTGACTATAAAAATGGATTTGGACCAATATCCTCAAGGCAAAGGCTGTCCTGTTCCTTCACTATTGTGAAGCTGCAATGAACGTAGCTTATGCTGCCCAGATAAATGCCTGCAGCACCTTCCACCAAAATCCTGTGTGTTTTAAAACTGCACACTGCAATGGGCACTCACAGCCTATAAGGCCAGTGGCAGCCTGGGCTGCATCAAAAGCAGTGTGGCCAGCAGGTCCAGAGGGGTGACTCTGCCACTTTGCTCTGGTGAGAGCTCACCTGCAGTACTGCATCCAGCTCTAGAGCCCTCAGCTCAGGACGGACATGGAGCTGATGAAGCAGGTGGTTGAGGCCCCATCCCTGAAGGTATTCAAGGTCAGGCTGAACATGGCTGTAAGCAAACTGATCTAGTGGAGGATGTCTCTGCTGACTGCATGGGGATTGGACTCCAGCCCCCTAGTCATCTTGGTGGCCTCCTCTGGACCCTCTCCATCAAGTCCATGTCCTTCCTGTGTTGAGGGCTCCAGAGCTGGAAATGGTAGTCCAGGTGAGGTCTCACCAGAGCAGAGTAAAGAGTAATAAGAAAGCTGCAGCTGAGTAGCTGGGTAGAGCCTGGGTGTTTGTTTTGTATAGCTAGCAGATGAGTATTTCTTTTCACAAGGCTTTGCTCAGGATCAGTGTGCCCTAAAGCATGAAGATGCATGGAAGGCCTGTTCCAAGGGAAAGAGCAGTGGGTATGCTGTGCTCTGCCATCATAATTTGATGCACAGCAAGGCAAAGAACATTTCAGAGCACTGATTTGCCTGAAATGCAGTGAAAAGTACTTAGGATGAAAACAAAAGTGTACATTTTGCAGACTGAAAACTCTTCTGAAGATGGCTCAATGATCTCAGAGGTTTTGTCCAACCAAACCAATTCTATGATTCTGTAGCTGACTCTGGGTTATCTGGATGAGAGCTTGCTTTTGTCTTCTCTCTTATTGTGGAGATATGAATCACAAAGCATCTCTTTGCATAAGCTTTAATTGACAGGGAAGAGAAGCTGCAAGTGAAACTATCTATGTGGAAAGTGTTGGGCATGACTTAAAAAAAAAGACATCTTGAGAAGAGCAGAGGTATGTCTAGAATAATGAACTATCCACAGCAAATTCAAAGAACACATCACATATCAATAAGTGTTCAAGAAAGACCTCAGGGAACTGCTTGGAAGAGTCCAGCACAGAGGCACAAAGATGCTGAAGACAGAGGAACATCTCCCTGCTGAGACCAGGCTGAGGGAGCTGGGGCTCTGTAGCTGGGAGCAGAGCAGCCTGAGGGGTGACCTCAGTCAGGGCTATCAAGATGTGCAGGGCAGTGCCAGGAGGACAGAGCCAGGCTCTGCTCAGGGATGTCCAATGACAGGACAAGGGGCACTGGGGGCAAGCTGGAGCAGAGGAACATAAAGAGAAAGTTTTCCACTGTGAGGGTGGCAGAGCCCTGGAGCAGGCTGCCCAGAGAGGTGGTGGAGTTTCTCTGGAGACATTCCAAACCCACCTGGATGTGTTCCTGCGTGACCTACTCTAGGTGATGCTTTTCTGGCAGGGGTGTTGGACCTGCTGATCTTTGGAGGTCCCTTCCAACCCCTCACATTCTGTGATTCTGTGAAGAGACAGCTTCTATCTGCTCAGTTACTTTGAATTCCATGGAAATATCTGTGCCAGTAGCCAATGACACTACATCCCCTACTAAAAGAGTAAGAGTTCACAGATTCCCTTGAAGCCTAACAGAATTGCAACAGCTTGGTGGATGCCTTGCTGTTTACTACTATGATGTTGAAAGGTCATATTATAAATAGAAAACCTTTCCAAACAATGATGTTCCAACATCCCAGGATGTTGCAAGCTTCTGGACGCAGCCTCTGAAGTTTTGTACTTTGAAACAGGTTTTAAAACAAACAAGAGAAGACACAATGAGAAACAGAGGTAGAAAGAGGAGAGATCAGATCCAGAGAATTGGTTCAGATGGTCACAAACGTGGAGAATTAGCAGTAAAATGCAGGGATAGGTTCAAGCTTTTCTCCCCATGAAAAAATACTTTATTAAATTTGAAGTTGTAATCATTGTAAAAAAGCCTTTAGAGAAAAAAAAATAGGAGGAAGTTGTTTGCAGTGAGAGTGGTGAGACACTGGCACAGGTTGCCCAGGAAGGTTGTGGCTGCTCCCTCCCTGGAGGTGTTCAAGCCCAGGTTGGATGAGGCCTTGAGTGACCTGTGCTAGTGGGAGGTGTCCCTGCCTATGGCAGGGGGTTGGAACTAGATGAACCTTGAGGTCTCCTTCCAACCTTACCATTCTATGATTCTATGATTTTCTTTTTTTTTTTAATGCTTTTTTAACTTTTCCATCAGACTGAAGGAAAATCAAGCTAGAAAGGAAACCAACAACAAATCATTTTCCCCATTTTCTTTCCCTTCTTCCTTCCCTTTCATAATTTTCTTTCCCTTCTTCCTCTTTTTCTCTTTCTCTCTCTTTTCCTCTGGGGGAAAAAAAAAACAAACTGGCATAGAAAGGGGAAAAATAAACTGCTTAGTAATGAAGAAATGTGTGCATTTAAGAGAAGTTTGACTTTTTTTTTTTTTTAAAGTGATTTCTTTATAAAAAGGAAGATGAAAACAAAGTATTTTCTCAGAAAGTCTTCCACAGAGTTATTTTTAAGGGTTTGAATGTTTTCAAATACATTACTGCCATTAGGAATTTGTCTAAGGGAGTTATCTGCCTCACTCAAGCCAATTTCTTCTTTCCTCAGTTCAAGTCCTGGTGCATTATTTCTGTTGTATATTTAAAATCCAAGCAGCAATTAGAGCCTTCCAAGATAGGCATCAGAACTAACTAACTAACTAAAGAGTCTGTAAGTCAAGAACAGTTTCTTGATATCATAGCATTGCTGAAGATAATAAAGCTTTGGAGGTGTTGAGCCTGGAGAAGAGAAGGATCCAAGGAGACCTTAGAGCAGCCTTCCAGTACCTGAAAGTGACCTACAAGAAAGCTGGAGAGGGACTTTTGACAAGGGCTTGTAGTGATAGGATGAGAGGGAATGGCTTTGAGCTGGAAGAAGGCAGATTGAGACTGGAGATGAGGAAGAAATTCTTTCCAGTGAGGGTGGTGAGACTCTGGAGCAGGTTGCTCAGGGAGGTTGTGGAGCACAGAATCACCCAACGTGATCAAAGATCAAAGATCACGTTGGGTGATTCTGTGCTCCACAACCTCCCTGGAGGTGTTCAAGGCCAGGTTGGATGGGATCTTGAGCAGCCTGCTCTAGTAGAAGGTGTCCCTGCCCATGGCAGGGGTGATTGGAACTAGCTGATCTCTCAGGTCCCTTCCAGCCTAAACCATTCTGTGAATCAGTGGGTGCCAGGGAACCCAAGAGAGCAATGGAACCTCAGGTTCAGGTTTCAAATCCACTTCACTCCCACATCACTAATCACATTGACTACACTTTCACCTCTTCCCCTCAGAATATGACTCTGATTCATAGATGTGGTAAAACTGTACTTGCATTTTAAACTTTCCTTTCATGTTTGTCTGGAATTCTAAATGATTGATTGCCTCTTGAGGTATCTGGGAGCAATTTCTAGAATAAGATTGCAAAATATGTCAGGTGAAACCCCACTCCCCCCAGCCTCTTCAGATAGCACATGATTTGCATATAATTTTGGCTCATGTTTGTGGCCAAGACTCATCAGAAGGTCTCTAAATTGTTTGAAATTCTGGCATCCCAGAGCTCTGCTGAGAAACTACTGCAAGGCTGAAATTTCTGACAGATGTCCACAATACAGAAGCTATTTCTGTGTACATCATCACCAATGCACAAGGCTTCATTTGAGACTGATTTGACGTTGTTCTCCCACCCCACACTCAAATGCACACAGCTTGGATGCTGTGCTTGTGCCAAGCTGATGCCAGCTCATCCCCGCTCCCCAGAGTGCCTTAGCTCAGGTGTGTGACAGATGACAGCCTTCACTTTCTGCCAAGGAACTTTCATCACAAGAAGAGGTTTAATACAGAGGAGGTAAAATACTGGCCCTACTGACTCCACTGGGTTCAGGATTGAGTTTCCAAGAGCCTGGATTTTCACCAGAGAAATTGCAGNGGCTGGATGAGGCCCTGAGTGATCTGTACTAGTGGGAGGTGTCCCTGCCTATGGCAAGGGGTTGGAACTAGATGATCTTTGAGGTCCCTTCCAACCTTACCATTCTATGATTCTATGACTCTATGACTCTGCTGCTTCAGGGTGAGCTGAACCAAGGTTTGGGTTTCAACAGAGTCTTCATTCCAATAGGGATGGAAAGAAATATTTAGGATTCATCCACCAATGGCTCTTGAGCTAATCTGTTCCCAGCTGAACAATGATCCAAAGTGGCTGCCTGCCCAGCATTTTAAAGCTTTCTTCTATTTTCTCTCTCAAAGCTGTTAGTTGTACAGCAGAAGATACTAATCTAAATATTACTGGAATGATTTTAAAAGACATCTTTATGGAGCACACATCAGATCTGGAACATTCTCAGCCCTTCTCAGTGTATCAGAAACACCACCATGTTACAGCTAACTGTTATTCTAACTTACAGAACTGGATGTGTCCCCTCTACCCAGTTGAAACACTTCAGTTTTCCCTGGGCAAACATTGAAAAGAGGTTAAAGAGGATGGAGTCATTTTCATTGTGAGTAATGTCCAGAGCTGCTGTCATGGCCATGGCTGCTCACTTCTCATAATTTCCATCTGTGGGGCTTCAGACACAGCTTCTACATAGCTTGCAGAAACTTGGTTTGTGCTCCTGTACTTGAAGTTTTTATTGGTCTTAGAATCATAGAATGGTAAGGTTGGAAGGAGACCTCAAGGATCATCCAGTTCCAACCCCCTGCCATAGGCAGGGACACCTCCCACTAGTACAGGTCACTCAAGGCCTCCTCCAACCTGGCCTTGAACACCTCCAGGGAGGGAGCAGCCACAACCTCCCTGGGCAACCTGTGCCAGTGTCTCACCACCCTCACTGGAAAGAACTTCCTCCTAACATCCAGTCTAAATCTCCCCTCTGCCAGTTCAAACCCATTGCCCCTTGTCCTGCCATTACAAGACCTTGTCAATAGTCCCTCCCCAGCCTTCCTGTAGCCCCCTTCAGATCCTGGAAGGCTACTCTAAGGTCTCCTGGAAGCCTTCTCTTCTCCAGGCTGCAGAGCCCCAACTCTTGTAGCCTGTCCTCATAAGAGAGCCCTCTGAGCATCTTTGTGGCCTCCTCTGCACCTGCTCCAACAGTTCCATAAAAAGGAAGCATGGAGAAGTAGAAAACTCTGTCTGTATAGAGGATTTATTAAATGACCTAGACAAAAAAAAAGGAGAGTCACCTTCACCGTGACAACTTCAGAGAAATAAGTGATAAGACCCTGGAAATAATGGATATTTGTAGATCTCTGAGCACTGAATTCAGGCAACTGACTTGTCCTTCTCTACAGCTGCATCTCATGCCTCAGTACCAAGCAGCTCCACCAGGAAAATTCAGGAGAACACTTGCTCTCCATAGGCAGCCCAGCACATGGAGATCCTCTCACACTAGGTGTAACCAAATGTGCTCTGATTTGCAGGACCCAAGCCCTGAAGGAGAATATAGTTAAGAGGTTGAGAAAACAGCTCAGGACCTATGGACAGGACTGTTTATAGGTGTGAGGATAGCTCTGGTAGCACATTCTCACTGTGAAGATGCAGCCTCATTGTCACTGCCACAGAGAAATGGAGGAACCACTAAGAAGATGGAAGGAGGAAATGTACTCATAGCCAAGCACCTAGTGCTGTGCACAGAGTTAACCTAACAACTTAAACTCTCTCCTGCAGACAGCAGCAGCTTTACACCACTTTAGCAGTGCAAACCAACTACTGAACTACTCTGACACCCCTTTGGATTGCCAGAAAGGAAGGAAAAAAATCTTCACCTTAAATACTTGATGGGGTTTAGAAGTAGAAATACTTTTGCAATCATAAAACTTTATGTACCTGTGTAGCTAAAACTAAGGATGAGCTGTGAAATATCTGCCCAGCCAGAGGCACTGAGATAAGGAAACAATCATAGAATCATAGAATGGTAAGGTTGGAAGGGACCTCAAAGATCAGCCAGTTCCAACCCCCTGCCATAGGCAGGGACACCTCCCACTAGCACAGGTCACTCAAGGCCTCGTCCAACCTGGCCTTGAACACCTCCAGGGAGGGAGCAGCCACAACCTCCCTGGGCAACTTGTTCCAGTGTCTCACCACCCTCTTCAAACCCATTGCCCCTTGTCTTGTCATTGCAAGACCCTGTCAATAGTCCCTCCCCAGCCTTCCTGTAGCCCCCTTCAGATACTGGAAGGCTACTAATGACTCATACAGAGATCCTGAGACATCAAGATAAGGAAGCAAAGACACCTACAGAGACCCTGGAGCTGTCCAGAACCGACCTAGCAGCTTGAGCTCAGTGATAAGCTATACAGCTCAGTCACCTTCATCCCTAGGACCCCAGGGAACACCACCAGGGTAGCACCCCCTGGGTAAAAGATAAGGACTGTGGGTGGGTAGACATAAAACACCTCTTGGAAGTACTTTGTAGATGCATAAACTTTTCCTGGCTCTCTCATGAATATGTAATAAGTAACAACATGTAAACGGCAGGGTTGGGCCCAGGGGTGTGCACATTCTTTGGTGGAGAGATCCTCGTGCACCAGTGTGCTTAATGAACATACCTGCTTCAGAACCTCCTGGCTTATAAGGGGATTTTTTGTCTGCACATGGCACACTCAAGAGTTGCTTTTCAAGCAACAAACCCAGTCAATTGTGTAGCAGTAGTAAATCTATGTGGAGTCAGCCTCCTTAGTTAAATAGTTTTTCCTTCTGCTGAAAGGAAGTGTAAGTTATGCAGTGTAAGTTATGATTTCCTAAGCCTAGGTAGCTTCTGTGATGACATCCTCCCCCCCCTTTATTTTGTTGGCTCCTCTCTCCCAAGAAATACAGTGCCCTAAAATTTTCCTAGAACTGTTTATAAAGGTTAGGCCACCAGGGTACAGACTCTCACCATGTGACTTTGACAGTCAATTGCTCAGAAAATATTTTTAAATCTCTAAAACCCAAACTTCAGTATCATGAACTTACCAGGAAAAAGGAAAAAAAAATATGCAGAATGCTTCCAGTCAAGGTTGGTTACTGGAAGCTTTGCAGAGAGATCTCATTCTGATGAAGAAATTGTTTGCCATCAATAATTCAGTCAGCCTTGCTTGCATATTATGGGTTTGGGAAGTGGTGTAATTAACAGCACCTTATTTTAGAATTAACTGAATAAGTTCATTAATTCTTTCCAAAACGTAAAATTAATACATTTTAGCTGTATCAGTAGATTTTGCTTCAGTGCTCCATGTACCAGTATAGGTTGGGGACTGACCTGTTGGAGAGCAGCTCTGAGAAGAGGAACTTAGGGGTCCTGGTGGACAGAAGGATGCCCATGAGCCAGCAATGTGCCCTGGTGGTCAAGAAGGCCAAGGGCATCCTGGGATGGATAAGAAGGGCTGTGGTGAGTAGATTGAGAGAAGTTCTCCTGCTGCCTCTATTCTTCCCTGGTGAGACCACATCTGGAATATTGTGTCCAGCTCTGGGCCCCTCAGTTCAAGAAGGACCTCAGGGAATTGCTTGGGAGAGTCCAGCACAGAGGCACAAAGATGCTGAAAGCAGAGGAACATCTCCCTGCTGAGGCCAGGCTGAGGGAGCTGGGGCTCTGTAGCTGGGAGCAGAGCAGCCTGAGGGGTGACCTCAGTCATGGCTATCAAGATGTGCAGGGCAGTGCCAGGAGGACAGAGCCAGGCTCTGCCCAGGGATGCCCAATGACAGGACAAGGGGCAGTGGGTGCAAGCTGGAGCAGAGGAGGTTCCATGGGAACATAAGGAGAAAGTTTTTCACTATGAGGGTAGCAGAGCTCTGGAGCAGGCTGCCCAGAGAGATTGTGGAGTCTCCTTCTCTGGAGATGCTCCAAACTTGCCTGCATGCATTCCTGTGTGTCCTACTCTAGGTGATGCTGCTGTGGCTGGGCATTGGACTGGAATGACCTCTGGAGGTCCCTTCCAACCTCTCACATTCTGTGATTCTATGAGGACACCCAAATTTCCTGCATCTCTGCTGCCATCTGCTTGCTAGCACCCTTTTTTAGCATGGATGCTGCAAAAGTAAATGCTTTGTGCTCCAAGTTCTGAGTGTAGTAAATTAACTCAAAAGGTACTGTGTACTCAAAAAGTACTGAGTGAAGGTACTGAAAAATAAACCCACAGGGATTTGAGGTGCAAAAGCTACTTTGTACTACTCAAAGGTATTCACAGTCCTCACCAACTTTAAATGACCAATGAAAAACTGCACTGCAGTGAAGATTAAATACCAGGAGCTGCCACAGAACAGTAACTCCAGTTTCACCATGGGGATAAACCCTTGCACTATCTGTTTCTCTCACACACATTTGCCCTCTAGACTTCAAATCTTATAGATTCCACCTCCCCTTCTCCTGACTAAATGTGGCAGGACACATGAAATCAATCATTTACTCACACTAACTCACATTTCTGGTGAAAACAAGGCCTGTTTCCCCTTGAACAAGAGCTAGCTGAAAGAGGGTGATTTGGTGATGGGATCAGAAATGGAGGCAGAGGATCCTTGCACAACGAGCAGCATGCACTTTGCCTGCCAAGCTGCATGCACTGGACACATGCACAGAGGATGAAGTCCCTGTCTGGCACCACTCCTGTTTGCAAAGACCAGTCCAAAAGGCTTTCAGGTGGTATAAAGACTGCTGGTCATTGACATCTGTTTTTTTGCTCAGCTGTTTCAATGCAGCTATGTTTATTTATACCTGTTTCAAATGTGGCCTCTTCTCCACACTGCTGCAGAAGGCTGATAGAGGCTGCTAAACTGCTCTGAAACCTCCATCTGTACCACAGCTCATTTTGTGCATTGCATTTCCAAGTGAACTTGCATGGAAGGTGAAATATAAACATGTCCAACTCTGAAGATGATCAGAGGGCTGCAGCAGCTCTGCTCTGAGGACAGGCTACAAGAGTTGGGGCTCTGCAGCCTGGAGAAGGCTTCCAGGAGACCTTAGAGTAGCCTTCCAGGATCTAAAGGGGGCCTACAGGAAGGCTGGGGAGGGACTATTGACAAGATCTTGTAATGACAGGACAAGGGGCAATGGGTTTGAAGTGGCAGAGGGGCGATTGAAACTGGATGTTAGGAGGAAGTTGTTTGCAATGAGGGTGGTGAGACACTGGCACAGGTTGCCCAGGGAGGTGTTCAAGGCCAGGCTGGAGGAGGCCTTGAGTGACCCGTACTAGTGGGAGGTGTCCCTGCCTATGGCAGGGAGCTGGAACTAGATGATCCTTGAGGTCCCTTCCAACCTTACCATTCTGTCATTCTGTATTCATACATCTGCACTCCCAGGCATAGCACTTAGACGTTTAAACAGCCTACCCTGCTGGTGCACCGTGCAAAGACACACAGCCCTCCTGACGACACCCTTGCCCCAAGCAAGCACAGGCAAATGCATGCAGGATTACACACGGGTGCCACACACACTCCCTCCAGCACAGCAGCACTGCAGCCTGCTTTCCCCCACCTCCCTTCCATGCCTTTCCTGCCCAAGCCCTTCACGCCTCCTGTTGAAAACAGCAATGCTAATTCTTAAGAGGGCTGCACAAACCTTTGTTGGTAACTTCCCAAGAAACTTCAAAGAGCAACAGATCCTCCACTGGTAGGTCTTCATCCTCCCACTGAGGAAGGCCATTCAGAGAAGTTATGGAGAGGGATCTGGCCAGGGGCATCTTCTTCAGCCCTTGGATGGTCACCACGCAGGCTACGGCGGTTAGCGAAGGTCCAGGTAATGCAGCAGTTCTCTGCAGTTCTGGTTAGAGCAGCCTGCTGCTGTGCTGGGCTCCAAGGAGAAAAATTATTCAGATAGCTGGGAGCTAATGGGTTTAAACTGTCTGACCACCAGCATTAAATTGGCTCAGCAAAATCCTCAGGGCTTGAGAAACAGCTGCTGGCAGGGGTAAGAATTTAAGGCTGACCTGAGAAAGGTCTTGACTGTTTTGGGGCCAGGGCTTGCTCTTTTTTTAAATTGGTTTTGTTTTTTTTTTCCTTCTTTCTTCTTTTCTCTTAGAGGGAGGCAAAAAAATGGATTTCAGCTCTTCAGCCACAGCATTCAGTATCTACCACCTCAGGGATAACTGAAACTTGATGACTGTAAATTCAGCACTTCTCTGAGCAAATTCCAGCAGGGAGGACACTGAGTTCATCACCTGATTTGAGTTCTGCCCCCGAGTCCTCCCATCAAGAGATACCCTCCCATTAACACCCAGGGACCTCCTCTGTCTGCTGGCCACCTGCTGACTGGGTTAGCAGACTCCTTCCTCATGATGTCTTTTAGGTTACTTGTTGGGCTAAATGCTGTCACCTGCTCTTGTTCACTTCCCCAGTCCGTGAGCACTACTTTGCCTCGCACCTCTCTTCTGCTATTGACTCCAGCTGTGTTTCCAGGGTTCTCCACAAGCTGTTGGCTTCACTCTGCCCTCCAGCAGCCCTCCAGCCCTGACAGCTTTTACAGACAGAGCTACAAAGGTTCTATCCTGACTTTGACACATTTTGGCCCTACTTGCAGTCCTGGTGCCTGACTTTCTACATGTTTTTTTTCTTTTTCTATGCCACTGTGCTTTTCTGGTCCCTGGATCCATGTCCTCTGCTGAGGGAAACTAGTGAGTAATATGTCTGGGAACAGTATGCCCCTGTCTTGCTCCAGCACAGAGCTGGCATGCTCTAAGTGTTGCAGATGTCAGTCCCTAACTTGCAACCTGAGATCCTCAGGGCTTCATAGGCTGTCACCTGCTTGGAAGATGCTTATGTGCTTACAGGTCTGGTTGAGAAGCCAGTGCTCTTGGGACAGCTGTGTGAGTTCAATCCGATTCTGAGCTTAGAGCACAACCTGCCCAAAATCTGCAGTTCAGCAGTGAGCAAATCTCCAGGTGAGATCCAGGGCATCTCTGGCACTGTGGAGGATAACATTGCACCAGCAGGTAGGGGCTGTATAGTAGCACAGAGGCAAAATTTTTGAGCTCCCTTAAGACAAAACCAGTTCAGGATAGCTGGTCCAGAAGACAGGCAGCCCATCTGCATAAAAATCTTGTTGACATCATGTAATATAGCTGAGCCTACCTTAATGGCTAACTATCCCTCAAAAAACTGACTCTTACACTTACACTTCCCATGCACTCTTTGCTCTTATGGCAGTCAGACCCATGGCTGAGCTCACTGAACTGAGCAAAGGAAAACTTTTTTTCCAAGTCAGGAATGGGAGCTCTCTCAGGAGAGTGCCTAGCAAGAGAGGATGGAGCAGCACAGCTGGGACCAGGGAGAGGTGAGAGGCAATGCTGCCTCGCTTTTGCAGCTGGCTCCCCTGCCCTGTGACACTTTGCCCACAGACTGGGCTGCAGGAGAGAGGTTTCCCTTCCAGTTAACCTGGAAGGGATGCCCAGGGAAGGCTGATGTGGTTTCTTGGCTGGCTACCTTTTTGTCTGAGTCATCTGAGTTGCCCTGTTTACTGATTTGTAAAAAGAAGCCTGGCCAAGGATCACTATCTCTGGAGCAACTGTGGAGCAGGTAGAAATTCAGGTCATCCTATAGGTTAAAAATCATGCTACTTAAAAGAAAAAAACAGCAGTCCTCTGAGGGTGACTTCATTTCTGAAACAGGACATCTGCCCAAGTCACATTTTCAGTTTTCCCTGGAAATCCTGAGGCTAAAAGCTGCCAGTCCCACACAAGCCTCAAGGTGACAGCCAACTGTGTGCTGGGCTGCAGCAAGAGCAGTGTGAGCAGCAGGGCAAGGGAGGGGATTCTGCCCCTTTGCTCTGCTCTCCTCAGACCCCACCTGGAGTCCTGTGTGCAGTTCTGGAGCCCCCAGCACAGGAAGGACATGGAAGTGTTGGAGCCAGTCCAGAGGAGGCCACGAAGATGCTCAGAGGGCTGCAGCAGCTCTGCTGTGAGGACAGGCTGAGAGAGTTGGGGCTCTGCAGCCTGGAGAAGAGAAGGCTTCCAGGAGACCTTAGAGTAGCCTTCCAGGATCTGAAGGGGGCTACAGGAAGGCTGGGGAGGGACTATTGACAAGGTCTTGCAATGACAGGACAAGGGGCAATGGGTTTGAACTGGCAGAGGGGAGATTGAAACTGGATGTTAGGAGGAAGTTGTTTGCAGTGAGGGTGGTGAGACACTGGCACAGGTTGCCCAGGGAGGTTGTGGAGCACAGAATCACCCAATGTGATCAATCACGTTGGGTGATTCTGTGCTCCACAACCTCCCTGGAGGTGTTCAGGACCAGGCTGGATGAGGCCTTGGGTGACCTATTCTAGTGGGAGGTGTCCCTGCCTATGGCACAGGGGGGTTGGCACTGGCT
This sequence comes from Ramphastos sulfuratus, assembly GCA_013399055.1. Classification (NCBI taxonomy): domain Eukaryota; kingdom Metazoa; phylum Chordata; class Aves; order Piciformes; family Ramphastidae; genus Ramphastos; species Ramphastos sulfuratus. The sequence goes on along the minus strand of WBNM01046311.1, from coordinate 17,157 downwards.
GAGCTTTGAGGTCCCTTCCAACCTCAACCATTCTATGATTCTATGACAAGTGGAGGAGGAGAAGGAGGGTATCAACAAAGGAGCCCACAAGCCTGCTGGAAGCATGGAATCACAGAATCATTTTGGTTGGAAGAGACCTTTAAGATCATCAGGTCAAACCATTAACTTACCACTGGCAACTCACCACTAAAACATCTCTCACCACCATGTTTGTGTCTGTTAAACATCTCCAGGGATGGTGACTCCACCATCTCCACGGGCAGCCTCTCCCAGCACCTCACAAGCCTTTCACTGAAGAAATTTCCCCATATACCTTAATAATCTAAACCTCCTCTGGCACAACTGTGCCTGTTAAACACCTCCAGGGACAGGGACTCCGCCATGTCCCTGGGCAGCCTCTTCCAGTGCCTCACAACCCTTTCACTCATTTCCCTTAATACCTTAATAATCTAAACCTCCTCTGGCACAACTCAAAGCCATTTCCTCATCTCCTATCACTTGTGGCTTGGGAGAAAGGACTGACCCCCACCTGGTTGCAACCTTTCCTCGTGTGGTTGTAGAGGGCAATGAGGACTCCCGAGGCTCCTTCTCCCCGAGCTAAACGCCAGGCTGTCGGCAGCCCCGGGCACACACTGCAAAAGGACTCACAGAGGGCAAAAGGAGTCACTTCAGACCACCCAAGAGCGCTTAGTCCCTCACTGCCTCACTAGCAGCGTTAGACGGCGCAGGACACAGGGCGCAGCCGCAGGGGCTCACACTCGGCCCTCTGCTGCCACCCTGCGGCTACAGGCGGCGCCTCACAACCGCCCCCGCGGGCCGCTCGCATGGCAGCAGGCAGGGCGCCGCCGTGTGGCCGCGGCGGAGATGTCGCAGGGGCGCTGCGTTAGCGCTAGGCGGTACGTACGAGGTTTTGTTTTAGCAAGAAGGCGATCCCCGGCAGAGGAACTCTCACACCCGCTCCTTCGAGGTTTCAGTGACTACTGAGAGCTGCTCCTTTCCAGTGAGAAGCCAGCTGAGTTTGCCGGGGCGTGCGCCCCGCTGTCACTGCTGACTGGACAAGCATCGAACCTCATTCGGCAGAAGTCAAACTGCCCTCAACAGTCTCCTGAGATGGCAATTAAACCTCTATGAGTCATGCTACGGAATGGTTAAGTCTTGGAAAGGACGTCCAGAAATCATCCAGGCCAACGCCCTATCAGAGCAGCAACACCCAGAGCAGGTCACACAGGAACACATCCAGGTGGGTTTGGAATGTCTCCAGAGGAGACTCCACAACCTCTCTGGGCAGCCTGCTCCAGGGCTCTGCCACCCTCACAGTGAAAGAGTTTTCAACATGATTCAATTCAGCCAGACGTTTGTTACCCTAGCACAGTGAAGAACCACTTCAGAGTAGCTTTTTAGTTGGAAAATCAACTTCAGCCTCCCTGGCTGCATGCGAGACAGTGTTAGGGGAAGAAACAGCTCAGTGTGTAGGAGTTTATGATGAGAGAACTGCCTAGGTGTGGCTTGCTCTAAATAGAAATGTGCCTTCAAGGTTTGCCCACATTAACAAGAAGTAGAATGGAGAGGTTACAAACATGCATATATGTTGAGTCAAAGTTTACAGGAGAAAGCCACAACAGTTCGAAGCAACTACTGATGTACACACACCCTTCTGCAGAAATACAGCAGTAGGTGGCACTGATGGGATTAGCACGAATCCTCCACGGTCTTTGCTGTTCCTCTGCAGTACTGTGTCCCGTTCTGGGCCAATCAGTTCAAGAAGGGTCTC
>WBNM01046311.1:0-15324 GCA_013399055.1 Ramphastos sulfuratus | reverse complement strand
AGGGGCAATGGGTGCAAGCTGGAGCAGAGGAGCTTCCATGGGAACAACATGCCAGGCTGCTGCCTCATCTGACATTTGCAGGGCAGTCAGATTGCCTTTCTGATCCATGGCCTGTAATTTTTGACACCTGCACACGTGAGAGGGTCTAGGTCCTCACAGCAATTAGAAAAGCATTGCTGATCTTACCTCATGCGAGTCAAGCACATGGTCCTTGGCACTTTCTGAAGTGTTTTGCTCTGCTGCTTCTTACCAGCTGTGCTACTCTATCCCCCAGCATCACAATCTGAGACCAAGAAGTGGCAAAAGTACCTCTTGATACAAATGATTGTGATTAAAACCCACGTGTATTACCTTTCACGGGCTATGACAAGAGCAAAGTTCAGGTAGCAGTGGGCTGCACAAAGCCTGTACAAGATAAACATGAGTCTATTATGTTCAGAAAAAAACCCCACAGGTATCTTTTAGAGATAAAGCATGAGGGCAATATAGTTATTAAGGAATTGATATGGTTGATAAGAGAGGCTGTTGTGGAGAGACTCCAAGTAACAGAGAGCAGTAGGCTGGTGTTAAGCACACATATAGAAGCTATTACACAGCCATGAAGTTAAGATACAGGATAGGCTGGTAAGATTCCTAATAAAAATTACAATCTAATTAATGTACTTGCAGAAGACTTACAGTCAGTGAATGCAAAAAAATCCCCACACATTTGAAGAGCCTATTTATAAAATCCCCAAATCCCCTAGCCAGAGATCCTCAGCCCTGTTGAACAATTTTGAACCAATCCCCCATTACCCACAAGGTGCTGTTTAGATTCTAGACTTTTCCTTCAGGAGATCATCTCTCCCCTGGAGCAGTTTTTGTACCAACTTACCATGCAAACCAATGTTCTTTCTTTATTCATTCAGTATCTGTGTCCACTTCTTAATGTGACATGATTTTTTTCCCCCCCATGAGAACAGCCAGGGAATCCTAGAATCAGCCAGGTTGGAAGAGACCTCCAAGCTCACCCAGCCCAACCTAGCACCCAGCCAATCAACCAGGCCATGGCACTAAGTGCCCCATCTAGGCTTGTCTTGAACACCTCCAGGGATCGCAACTCCCCCCCCTCCCTGGGCAGCCCATTCCAATGCCAATCCCTCTCTGCCAAGAACTTCCTCCTAACATCCAGTTGTTCCAGAATTCTAGGTGATTGAAAAGAAACACTTTGGGTTTTTAAAACAACTGAACACAAGATCCCTCTGGGACTCCAGTCTAGCTCTTAAACAAACCCAAACCTGGATTTTGGTAAATCAAACAGAACAGAATCTTGACCTACACACTGCTAAAAGTAGACACAGGTAACATGCAAAGGATTGAATCCAGAAGAGAAAAAGATCTACAAACCCCTTCCTCTAGGCCATAGGCACACAGAACCTTAATGCTGGCATGTTTTTGGTGAGTGGCCCAGAGGCAGACTCTCACTCCAGTTCCTCTGCCTATCAGTAAAACATTTGCAGTACTGCATCAAAACAAGGCTAGGAATGAGCTATACCCAGCAGCTGAGCTAAAACCAAATCACACCAAAAAAGGCTTCCAGTTATATTGTATTAGTGANCCTGGCCTCCTCTGGACTCACTCCAACAGTTCCATGTCCTTCCTGTGCTGGGGGCTCCAGAACTGCACACAGGACTGCAGGTGGGGTCTGAGGAGAGCAGAGCAAAGGGGCAGAATCCCCTCCCTTGCCCTGCGAGCTGCACTTCTCTTGATGATTAGTGTGGTCAGCACACTTTGACATTTCAAAAGGTCAGTGTAGAGAGACATTTCTCTGCACTTCTATGTAGTCTATGATTAAGGGAGATTCCTGGAGCAAGCTACAGAGTTTAAACACTGAAAATCAGTCACTAGGACAACAAATGCCTGAAAGTTGCTTTATTTGTTCATGAAGTCTGTGCGTTACAGCAAGCCTAAGTTTAGCTACTGTTGACAAAGCTCAGTCTGGAAGAGCATCAAATGTTATTCAGAGATGTGCAGTGCCCACATCTGCACCTGACATGCTGGTTTTCTATTGCTGGAATCTAACATTCATGAGAGTTACAGATCTTTGAGATCCTTCTGGATGTTCCACAATGTATCTGCGCTCTTCTTCAGCTGAGCCACCTCATCATCCTTCAGCTTTTGGTTGATGACACTGGTCAGTCCAGAGGCACTTAGGACAGCAGGAAGGCTCAAGAAGACATCATTCTCAATGCCATACATGCCCTGCCACAAACAACAGATCACTCAAAACATGTGCCCATCACCCAGACCTGCTTTTACTTTACCCAGCAGGAAGCTTTCTGAGAGCAGAGCAGACTACACTTCTGCAACCTGGAGAACATTTATCCATGTATTTGAGGAAAGAATTGGTTTAGACCAAGTGACTAGCACCACAGAGAGAAACTCAACCTCCAAAACCTTCAGTTTTATTTCTAGGCAGCAAGCAGTTGGCTAAATTCAGACATAGCATCAGTGCACCTCTTTTTTTCTACTACAGAGGGAGCAGTAAGTTCAGCCTGCTCAGAGCTCTTGCTGCACAGCTGGTACAGGCCACACGCTGCCAGTTCCACCAGCTATAAAAGGACTCAGCTTTCTTCCCTAAGACCTTTGTTAGGCAGCAGCTCATGGAATTACAGTTGAGCCTCCATGGATTTTTGCATGGAAGTTTCTTTTTAATGCATCTGCATGGCACACACTATAAACTTTACAAAAGGGCAATGCAGCATTAGGTACAGAGAATTCAGTTTGTGGGGAAGGTAGGCTAAGAGTTCAGACTACAAAAAGCTGCAACAATAAGCTTCTGTTTTAAACTTAAAGTAGTATTTTACAAAGCTTTTTTTTTTTCCAACACCCTGCAAATTGAGACTATTTAGCTCTTCCATAACAGCAAATGAACCAGAGCATCCCATTAGCCACCACTTCTTATCTTTACCAGTCACTTCTTACCTTTACCAGTGTTGAGACCGAATGAACTCGGCACAAGTTCTTCAGCATGGACTCACAGAGGTCAGCAACACTAAGGCCAATAGCCCAGTTTGTGTATCCCTTCAGTTTGATTACCTCATAGGCACTGAGGAAATATTGAAACAGTTGCATGAAGATGTCTTCAAGACACTGTGTAGCTGACAAATCTTCAGGTGAATTAATATTTTCCATTAAAAAAAACAAACATGAAACCTGTGACACTAAGTTATGGAATTAAAATGTCAGAGTCACAGATTTCAGCACCAGAGGAGAAAGTATGAAGTCTGCATCATCCCATATGTATCTAAAGATGCCCTACTGTTCTCACAAGGTTGGCTGAGATGAAAAACAGCTTTCATTCATGAGTAGTTTTTAGGGTTAAGTACAAGAACAGACATATACAATTGAAGGAGTTCTCTATTCAGGTCAGCAGCAGTCATTTTGGGCACATGGAGTTGTTCAACCTGGAGGAGAAGGCTCCAGGCAGAACTAAGAGCAGGTTACCAGTACCTGAAGGGGGCTACAAGAAGGTTGCAGAGAAATTCTTTGCAAAAGCCTGCAGGTACAAGGGACAATGGTTTGGAATGAGAGCAGAGCAGATTTAGATTGGATGTTAGGAACAGGTTCTGCACCATGAGGGTGCTGCAACACTGCAACAGGTCGCCCAGGGAGGTAGCTGAGGTCTCATCCCTGGAGATATTCAAGGTAAGGCTCAAGGAGGCTGTGAGCAAGCTGCTCTAGTGGAGGATGTCCCTGCTGACTGCAGGGTGGATGACCTTTGGAGGTTCTTTCCAACCCAACCCATTCTAAGATTTGGAGCCAAAGCCATGCACTACCTATGCACCCCCTGCCTAACTTTTAAACCAAGATCTGCATACACTTTACAGCAGCACAGTCCTTACTTCCCAGGTGTGACAAGTGATTTAGCCATTCCTCAAATCAATGTACCTTTCAACCACTTGTTTGTGGACTTCCTTCCAGTTCTCACTATCTTTGTCACTTCCCATGGCAGGATTCAGCTCCTGGAGAGAAACACCTGCCACATTAACTCCACTCCAAACAGCCACTGTAACAGAGAGAGGACACAAGGTTCAATAGCACTTAATGATTCCTACTCCACTTCTATCTCAGGTACCTGAAAGAAAAGCAGTAGTAACTAGAACCACAATCATGGCTGAGGCAGATTTTAAGGTTTCCTCTAACTACAGTTAATTCTAAGAACCCTGAGGGTTAAATATTAACAAGTCAATCTCAACACATGAAAAACAAGAGCTTTTCTTGGAAGGTGCAGCTACTTTTGAAGCCACAAACCTCAAATTCAAGCAAAAAGGCTTCTTAGCTGTTCAGCTTTTCCAAACTAATTTCACCCCAAAACTGCAGCAAGTAAATAGTTGCTGGTCCACACATCAGTTATTAGGTTTACCCTTCAAGAATTCTAATTTTAATTTCCCTGATTAACTGGGTAGCAGTATACAAACTTAGAATATCAAAAGAGGAACTGTGACCAGTAGGACAGGGAGGTGGTTCAGCCTCTCTGCTCTGGTGAGACCCCACCTGGAGCACTGCTTCCAGTTCCAGGGCCTCCAGCACAAGGAGGATGTGGAGACGCTGGAGAGAGTCCAGAAGAGGCCACCAAGATGACCAGAGAGCTGAAGAACCTCCCCTGTGGGGACAGGCTGAAGAGAGTTGGGGCTGTTGAGCCTGGAGAAAAGAAGGCTCCAGGGAGACCTTGGAGCAGCCTTCCAGTACCTGAAGGGGATCTACAAGAAAACTAGGAAGGGACTTTAACAAGGGCTTGTTAGTGATAGGATGAGAGGATTGAAGGTTGAGGAGGGCAGACTAAGACTGGAGATTAAGAAGAAATTCTTTCCAGTGAGGGTGGTGAGACACTGTCACAGGTTGCCCAAGGAGGTTGTGGATGTCCCCTCCCTGGCAATGTTCAAGGCCAGGTTAGATGAGGCTTTGAGCAACCTGTTCTAGTGAGAGGTGTCCCTGCCCATGGCAGTGTGGTTGGAACTGGATGAGCTTTAAGGTTCCTTCCAACCTAAATCATTCTATGAACCTCTGCTTACAGGCAGACTCATTCTCTATTCCAGTAAAGTACTTAGGAATTCTTAGTTAATAAAATGCAAAAGCAGCTGCAGCATTGAAGCAAGATGAGCTCTGTATATGCTCAGCCAAGCTCCACTCTCACTATGGGATAAGGCTGGCTTCTGCAACACTGTTATAGAATCATAGAATGGTAAGGTTGGAAGGGACCTCAAGGATCATCTAGTTCCAACCCCCTGCCAGAGGCAGGGACACCTCCCACTAGCACAGGTCACTCAAGGCCTCATCCAACCTGGCCTTGAACACCTCCAGGGAGGGAGCAGCCACAACCTCCCTGGGCAACCTGTGCCAGTGTCTCACCACCCTCACTGCAAACAACTTCCTCCTAACATCCAGTTTCAATCTCCCCTCTGCCAGTTTAAACCCATTGCCCCTTGTCCTGGCATTGCAAGACCTTGTCAATAGTCCCTCCCCAGCCTTCCTGTAGGCCCCTTCAGATACTGGAAGGCTACTCCAAGGTCTCCTGGAAGCCTTCTCTTCTCCAGGCTGCAGAGCCCCAACTCTCTCAGCCTGTCCTCACAGCAGAGCTGCTGCAGCCCTCTGAGCATCTTTGCGGCCTCCTCTGGACCCGCTCCAACACTTCCATGTCCTTCCTGTGCTGTTGCTGGTCACTGAACTCTGCTCAAAAGAAACAGGACAGTAAAGAGGTGTTTGGAAGACAAACTCAAAGCACTAAACACACAGCACTAAAGTATAGAGCAGTACCAACCCACAGAGATTTCATTCAGCAGTGCTAAGCTGCAGCCTTTGGGACATACCACTTTAGGTAATAAAATCAGCCTTAGCAGTTCAGTGTTTAATTATGCAACCACAATTACCTTCATGATAAAGAGTGCAGCTACATTTCCTGGACTTGTCTCAACTCCATTATTCATAAAAAAAGGCAAGTTGTAGTTACTTGAGCTCCTCTGCATCCATTCTCTCAGAATTCCCTAACATCCATCAGGCCTCAACCTCCAACACTGTACTGCTTATTCCCAAAGCAATTAGGAGTGCAGCTCACCACTGGAATCACCATGTTCTCCCAGGATCCAGCCATGGCAGCTGGTGGGGTGGATGCCAAGCCTCTCAGCCATCAGGTAGCGGAATCTGGCCGTGTCCAGATTGCAGCCACTGCCAATCACACGGTGTTTTGGCAGCCCACTCAGCTTCCATGTGACATAGGTTAATATATCCACTGAAAAGAAACAGATGCACAGTAATGAAGTCATTCACATAAACCAAGAATGTTCCAACAACTGCTTTACTGCAAGTAGTAGGGCAAGCAAGAGGACTCTTTACCCAGCAGGTTGCCCAGGGAAGGCCTTGAGGCCCCATCCCTGGAGATCTTCAAGGTGAGGCTGGACAAGACTAAGCAACCTGATTTAGTGGAGGATGTCCCTGCTGACTGCAGGAGGGTTAAAGTACATAACCCTTGCAGGTCCCTCCCAACCTAAACCTTNCTCCAATTCATTTGAGAGCTTCACTCTGTCAGCTCTTTAAACCCACAACAAGCCCAGACAGATGAAGGGAAGTAAATCAGGGGAAGGACAGAGGTCACACACCACCATATGCACACTGGACACCCCTGAAGTCCCTTCTAATGGGCTCACAGTAACTTTCACTGTTCCAGGCTAATGGACAAAACACCACACACTGAGGGAACAAAGCATTGTAAAGGTAATTCTGAAAAAGGAACATGCAGTTCTCTTCCTGCAGCTGCCTCACTGGAGAAGAGGGCTGTAGCTTGGATTCAGCTTTGCTAGAGCAAGAACAATTTGATCTTTGACTGGCTTTGTGGAGGATGTCCGTGTCTCAAGCTGTGCCAGGGGAGGTCTAGGCTGGATGTTAGGAGGAAGTTCTTGGCAGAGAGAGTGATTGGCATTGGAATGGGCTGCCCAGGGAGGTGGTGGAGTTGCCATCCCTGGAGGGGTTGAAGCAAAGCCTGGATGGGGCACTTAGTGCCATGGCCTGGTTGATTGGCTAGGGCTGGGTGCTAGGTTGGGCTGGGTGAGCTTGGAGGTCTCTCCCAACCTGGTTGATTCTATGATTCTGTGAGAATTGCCCTAACTCACTGCACTTGCCCAGCAGCCACTTGCTCACTACACTACTGCCCAGCAGTGGTAACCATACCCCAGCTCTTTGCTCTGCCAGCAGCTGAGCAGCTAGCTTTCCAGGCACTGTTCTGACTGCCAAACATCTTTCAAAGCAATGTCACTTCATTCCCAGGCTTCACTCAGATGTCAAACCAAGCAAAGACAGCATGGCAGTTCTTTTTCCTGAAAAGACAGCCAAGACTAGAGGGCAAGATCTTCCCTCTGAGAAATACAATCTCCAGCCACCAAGGAAAGGTCTCAGTTCTGAACAGTCCACAAGCAAAACAGATGTCTCCTTTCAAGATAAAATGTTTTAACTCCTTACTGCTTAAGCCAAATTAAGACCTGAAGTATTATTTACCATGAGGCATGCTTTTAAAATATGGGCAGCATGAGAAGCTCTAAACAAAGAGCATCAGAAGGTACAGAATGTTTGTATCCTGCTGTTAGCAAACACACAGCAGATGGCCACACAAAGCCAGGCATTTTTAACACTGAATTTGTATTTAAGAACATTGGTAAGATAAAAGACAGCTCTCCAACAAACAGAAGCAGTAAGTCTGCTAGAAGCAGTTGCCTTACCTGGGTTGGAAACCACTAGGATGGTGCAGTTGGGGCTGTATTTGACAATCTGAGGAATGATGAATTTGAAGACGTTGACGTTCCTCTGAACCAGGTTGAGACGACTCTCTCCTTCTTGCTGGCGAACTCCTGCAGTTACTACCACAATTTTGGAGTTGGCTGTAACAGCATAGTCTACAACAGAGCATGGGGGAGAAGATGGAGACTGTTAGACTTACCACTGTTTTCAGCAGCACTGTGTCCATGCAGGTATCATGGGTAGCTTCTCCACTGGACATACATTCCAAGCCCAAACTCATGTGACATCCATATTAAAGCCAGCACTTAGAATGGTCTGGGTTGGAAGGGACCCCCAAAGGTCATCCAGTCCAAACCACCTGCAGTCAGCAGGAACATCCTCCGCTAGAGCAGCTTGCTCGCAGCCTTGTCAAGTCTTACCTTGGATATCTCCAGGGATGGAGCCTCAACTACCTCCCCTGAGCAACCTGTTGCAGTGTTGCAGCACCCTCATGGTGCAGAACTTGTTCCTAACATCCAATCTAAATCTGCTCTTCTCTCATTTCAAACCATTGTCCCTTGTCCTGTCCCTGCAGGCCTTTGCAAACAGTCCCTCTGCAGCTTTTTGTAACCCTCTCCAGGCACTGGCAGGCTGCTCTTAGGTCTGCCTGGAGCCTTCTCTTCTCCAGGTTAAACAACCCCAGCTCCCTCAGCCTGTCCTCTATCTCTTCACATTATTCCAACATACGGGCCTTGAGAGTACATTCAAGCCCTCAATCTCACTTCCATCATCCAAATTACAGCACTTTTCACTCTACAAAGAGGCAGCAGAGTGCCATTAATTTTACTCAACCAGCTCAAAATTGTGAAGTGGTCACTAGAGTGAAGGGAAGTCCAGGTCAGAGCTGCTCCCATGTTACGGTGTTCAACAAACTCTCACCCCAGCTCATACACTTCTACATTTCAATGCTAAGTCATTAGAGTTCTCTAGAATGACACAGCCAATGGTCCACTCCTGAGCAACTTCACACAGCATCAGTATGAAAGGAAATAAACTGAGGATCACCTTTGTCTGCCACAATCTTGTGAGTGCGAAGGAACAAGCTCCCGTGCTGCAGATCCATCATTTCTCCTTTGAGTTTGTCTTCCAAAACATCAACCAGAGCAAGCTCATCACAAAGATCCTGGAAAGAATGCCATTTGGAGGAGTCAGGGAAGCAGTTACCTTGAATTTTCATTTTACCCTTGATGTATATATTTTAAATTAGAATGTTACACATCTGAGTGAATCTCTTCTCCAAAGGTAAAGCAGTAAGGGAACACTACCATGGTGCTTTGATGGATCTCATCAAAGTAAGAAAGGCAGAGGCTACAACAGCATAGAACTCCTTCAGAAACTTGAAAAAAAATCAAAAGGGTACTATTGGTGTGGAGTTTGAGTGCACAGCTAACCCCTAGCTAGCAAGGCACTTAGATTTAGCCAGCATCTTAGGAAACAAGCAGCACTTTTCAGACCTGTAACAAACCTACCCTAATAAAACACATCACATAATTATCAAGTAAGCATTCTAATTTTTTCAACCAATTAATTTCATAAAAAATATAGAACCAGAACAGACTTAACTCTCCTCAATACTAAAACCAGCATCAGGATAAAGCAGATTCTTCACCTAGTTTTTCTCTGTTACATCTGCTATGTTGTATTTACTCTGCAGAACAGATCCAGCCATGCATGCTTGTTCTCCAGCCCAATTAAGCTGAGAGACAATGTCATACAATGGAATACTGTGTCCAGCTCTGGGCCCCTCAGCTCAACAGGGACCTCAGGGAGCTGCTTGAAGAAGTCCAGCACAGAGCCACAAAGATGCTGAAGGCAGTAGAACATCTCCCTGCTGAGGAAAGAACTCTAAAGCATCTTTACTTGCAGGCCAAACTCAGCCTTAAACATTCTATGTGTCTTTAACTGAAGTCATTGGTGCAAAACTGGTTTAAACTGGCAGAGGGGATATTTAGACTAGATGTCAGGAGGAAGTTCTTTACAGTGAGGGTGGTGAGGCACTGGCACAGATTGCCCAGAGAGGTTGTGGCTGCTCCCTCCCTGGAGGTGTTCAAGGCCAGGTTGGAGGAGGCCTTGAGTGACCTGTACTAGTGGGAGGTGTCCCTGCCTATGGCAGGGGGTTGGGACTAGATGATCCTTGAGGTCCCTTCCAACCTTACCATTCTATGATTCTAAAACTAAGGTGGTGGTGTAACCAGAATGTGCATGTGTGATTATGGGCAGAGTCCTACACACAATCTGACAACATGGCACAGATGCCTAGGCCAATATTCAGACTCAGCAGGTTCATGGAGCCAGCTCTTACTGCAATAGAAAAGCTTCTGGAATAGCCCAAATGACCAATGCCATCCATGTTGCCCAGAGACCTTAGCTCATCAGGAATGAAGTTTACAAAATCACCAAATGCAGCTTAATATCCTCATTGAAAACAGCTGATCTGTGGCTGCAGAGACATTTCCTTTTCTACAAAAGTAGGGCAACATCAGGGACTTGTCTCTAACTGTAAGGGAGCTACAAATAACCCACGTGGACTTTTGAGGGTCATTCAAATTTATATATTAGAAGATTACAGCAGTAAACTGAAGTCTGTATTATCATAGAATGGTTTGAGTGGGGAGATCCAAAGGTCACCTAGTTCAATTAGGTGATGTGAGCAGGGGCATCTCCACTACAGCAGCTTGCTCACAGCCTTGTCCAGCCTGACCCTGAATACCTCCAGGGATGGGGCCTCAACTCCCTTTCTGGGCACGCTGTTGCAGTGTTGCAGCACCCTCAAGGCGCAGAACTTGTTCCTAACATCCAATCTCAACCTGCTCTTCTCTCATTTCAAACCATTGCCCCTCATCTTACCAATGCAGACCCACCACAGCCTTCTTGTAGCCCCCTTCAGGTACTGGAAGGTCACTCTTAGGTCTCCCTGGAGCCTTCTCTCCAGGCTGAACACCTTCAGCTCCCTCAGCCTGTCCTTGTAGCAAAGGTGCTTCAGCCCCTGGATCACCTTCAGGTTTGTTTATCAGACTGCTTAATTTTACAGAATTCAAACTCAACTGCATCTGCATGTTGCAGTATAGTATGGACACCATCTTATGCCATGGCTTAACAGATGTCTTGGGAAGCCAACCACCTGACACAAGTCAAAACCATATTGTATCCCTCCACAGCTGGCTGGATATGAGCCAGCAGTGTGGCCATGAAGGACAGCAGCATCCTGGTTTGTTTGAGAAATACTTGAGCCAGCGTGACTAGGGAAGTGGTGCTGAGACACATGGTTTAGTACCAGAATTAGTAGAAATAAAATAGCTGGACTTGATGATCTTAAAGGTCTCAACTGAAACTATCCTAAGTGATTGTCTGCCTGTATTCAGCACTGCTGAAGCTGCACCCTAAATACTGCGCCCATGTTCGGGCCCCTAACAAGAACAACATTGAGGTGCTGAGGCATATCCGAAGAGCAAAGTGCCTAAAAAAGTCTGAGGACTGGCTGAGTGGAGTCCTTTAGTTTGGAAAAAAAAAAAGGCTCAGGTGAAACCTTATCACTCTCTACATCTACCTGAAAGGAGGTTGTAGCAAGGTGTCAGTATCTTCTCCCAGGTGTCAGGTAATAGGACAAGATGGAACAGTCTTGAGTTGTATCAAGAGCTCTGCAGAGGGACCTGGACAGGCTGGATGGGTGTGCAGAGGCCAATGGGATGAGATTGAACAAGGCTAAGTGCAGGGTTCTACACTTTGGCCACAACAACCCCAAGCAGTGTTACAGGCTGGGGACAGAGTGGCTGGAGAGCAGCCAGGCAGAGACCTGGGGGTGATGGTAGAGAGTAGATGAAGATGAGCCAGCAGTGTGCCCAGGTGGGCAGGAGATCCAATGGCATCCTGGCCTGGATCAGGAACAGTGTGGCCAGCAGGACCAGGGAGGTTATTGTGCCCCTGTGCTCAGCACTGGTCAGGCCACAGCTTGAGTGCGGTGTCCAGTTCTGGGCCCCTTAAGTCAAGAGAGATGTTGAGGTACTGGAAGGTGCTGGAAGCTACAGAGAAGGGCATCAAGGCTGGTGAGGGGCCTGGAGCACAGCCCTGTGAGGAGAGGCTGAGGGAGCTGGGGGTGTGTAGCCTGCAGAAGAGGAGGCTCAGGGCAGACCTCATTGCTCTCTGCAGCTACCTGAAGGGAGGTTGAAGCCAGCTGGGGTTGGGCTCTTCTGCCAGGCACCCAGCAACAGAAGGAGGGGACACAGTCTCAAGCTGTGCCAGGGGAGGTCTAGACTGGATGTTAGGAAGTTCTTGGTAGAGAGAGCGATTGGCATTGGAATGGGCTGCCCAGGGAGGTGGTGGAGTCACCATCCCTGCAGGTGTTGAGCAAAGCCTGGCTGGGGCACTTAGTGCCATGGCCTGGTTGATTGGCTAGGGCTGGGTGAGCTTGGAGGTCTCTTCCAACCTGGCTGATTCTATGGTTCTATGATAAGGAGCAACTGACTGGGGAGGTCAGCCATGCATGAACACTGTAGTACAGTCACTGCTTGCTTGTACAAACAGCAAACAGTTCCTTCCTGTACTAACCTACCCAATTTCTCACTGCTTGCTAAGACAGGCAGGCAGTGCAGAGCACTACAGCAGTGGGAGGCTGAACGCCACATTGCCCTTGAGCTGTACCTTTCCAAGGATGCTGATGGCACAGGCCATCCCGACCTGCCCAACTCCCACAACGGTTATCTTGTTGTTTGGGACTGTGCTTACTGCAGCGATGGGGGTAAACAGCTTGTCCTTGAGGGTGGCCATGGTGTTCTGCAAGGAGAGACAAAAAGAGGTGGTTCAAAGCAAGGCAGAGGAAACCAAACCGAACGCTGTGGGCTGAAGAGGTCACCTGGCACAGCCGGGAGCCTGCCGCTGAGGTGGTGCTGGCGGCGGTTTACGTAAGGCAGCAGGCGGGCACAGTGCCCTTGCTCACCGAGCTCCTTCCACCCGCCGGTTGCCAGACCAGCCGCACGCCCACTCCTGCCCGGACAGGGCTCCCTGTCTGAATCCGCTGGTGCCTGGTGAAAGGCTGAAGCGGGGCAGAGGCTGTTTTGGAAGCACGCAGCAGAATATCCTTCTGTTCTCGGAGTCCCCAGAGCCTCCCCGCAAAGGCAGAGACCCCTTTCCCGCTAACGGCTGCTTGGCTTTCTCCCCTTCTCAAATCCCATCAGGGCTCCGGCTTGTGGGACCGGTAATAAACCCACGAACCAGTCTGGCGCAGTAAGACCTCCGGGCCTTCCCCGGCTCGTTTCTATTTAGCCCGAAGGTTCCTTTCGCTCAACCCACAGAGCCCTGCGCGGTGCCTCCGACCTCCCCCACTCCAGCTTCGCCATGCTGCGGGCACCGCCCCCATCTTGCCAGGCGCAGCCTAGCGAGGGGCCGGGGCAGGCACACGAGGTCACCCAGAGGGATTCCGCACGCGACCGGGGGCCGAGCTGGGAGTCGCCATCCCATCCAACCCCCCCCGGAGCTTTAGCTTAGCTCCAACCTCTGGCTAGCGCATCGCACGCTCCCTGCCCCGGTGCCATCTAGGATGCTCGGCCCCGGGAGAAGCCGCCCGCGAAAAAAAAAAATAACAAAACCCAAAAAAGCCGAGCTGGGAGACCCTACAGCATCCAACGAGGGTACCCCCCAGCTCCACTCGTCCCCTACCCACCGGTAAGGCTCAGGCTGCGGAGAGGCAAGAAAACCTACGCCACGCTCCTCGGAGGCTCGGGCAATGAGGACTCCGCAGCGGAAGGGGCGGGCAGGACAGGGCCGGAGCGGACCGGGCTGGGCCGCCCCTCGCCGCGCCTTCCTGGGCGTTCCTCGGTGGCTGTCGGGGGGCGGTGGCCGCCGCGCTCAATCCCCGCCAAGGACGGAGGCCGAAGGCTGTGGCGGCCCCACCCCCGGCTCCCCTCACTGTCCTCTGCTTCTCGCCCTTTCCCCTGCCCGCCTGGTCCCGGGGAGGCTCCTGGGCGGGGAGGGATGCTCTGACTCGTCCCTCTGTTCGTGCTGGCGGCCGGAGGACGGTGCGATGCTGTCGGCCAGCCGGGGAGGCCGGTAGCGGTCCTCAGCAGGGGCCGCTTCAGTGGCGGTTGGGCGCCGCTGTGCTGTGCGGCAGTGCACTGCTCCGGTGCTGGCCGTTACAGAGACCCGTGGTGGCCATTCTAGAGACCGGTGGTGTCACAGGCATCTGTGAGCTGACCTTCACAGTTAGCTAACAAGGTCAGGCTGCCTCATTTCTCTTTCATGGGCCAGAGGGAACATGCAGAGGAATCATCGCAAGCCAGCAGCCACAGAATCATGGAGGCGTTTCGGTTGGAAAAGACGTTTAGGGCCGTCGGCTCCAACGACCGCGGCTGGTGCTGAAACCGCCTTCCTCAGCACCACTTCTCTGCCTCTTTCACATACCTCCAGGCATGGGGATGCAGGCGCTTGCTGGGGAGCCTATTCCTGTGGCTAACAAGTTGTGCACAACGAAAGCGTTTTGTATAATCTTTGGGGGCAAAGCTGCTCAGGTTGGTGGCGGTTCGATTTTTCTGCCCTCTGATTTTTGCCCATCACCTAACTGAAGTTCAGATTTATTTTTTTTTTTTATTTTTTTTGGGTGGTTGAATAAATCGGAGGGCACAATGGCACCAATGGAGTCACACTGAAATTCTTTGGCAGGGACAAAGGAATGTAACGTGATGCAGTGCCACAAGCACTCCTCCCCCCTGCTCTGTCTGCTGCTGCCCTATTCCAGCTCACACTCAGGCCACTTCACCATACCGCTTCTAAATGGTCATGTGTGGGAGCTATGGAATGAGCCCCTGGGGCACGAATGGAGTTTCTCCTAATGCGGTAGCATTTCTTGTTTCTAGCTGTGAAGGAAGAAAGCAGAGGGAAACCACGACGTAGGCACATTTAGTTTCACCAAGGAAAGAAAAGAAAGCTTTAGGTTCCCCTTCACGCAGTATTAATTGTCTCTCACAGAGGGGAAACCAGTCCGGAGTCCTCTCAAATAAGTCACTGGGTTAAATGTGACTAGGCAGACAGCCTAGCTCGTCCCATCTAAGACTATGCTTCCTTTTTTTTTTGCTGCTGTTGTGTCTAGTTTAAGGTTTTATTGATTTTTGGTTTTTGACAGATATTTTGCCAGCATAGTAAGGATTGGATTAATTCCCTCTGGCTCACCAAGTAGCCAGACGAGTGCTGGTGCCAGCACAAGAGCAGTGGCAAGCGCAAGTGGTGAGGAAAGTGTAAAACCTGCTTTTCTGCACAGCAGGACAGATTCATGCTGGCTTTAAATGATTAACTATGAGCTACTTCCCTGCTTCATAGAATCATAGAATCATAGAATGGTAAGGTTGGAAGGAGACCTCAAGGATCATCTAGTTCCAACCATGTTATTTGACATAGCAAAGGATCCCCTTTAGGGAAAGAAATGAGTTAAGCCATCCACATGCACACCAGGTAACACATTGCTGTAAGAAAATAAAGACTTTGGTAACTGGTACACATAATTACACAGTGGTGTACATGATGGTACACACA
>WBNM01046309.1:2927-15593 GCA_013399055.1 Ramphastos sulfuratus | reverse complement strand
GATATTGTGGAATGTTTGTCAAGCTGTGATTCATGGAAATATTCATGCACATGACAAATACTGTATACCATCTTTCCTAGATCAGAAACAATGAGCTATCTGATGCTTGCCTAAAAATTATAGGAAGTACTTTGGATATAAGCCTTTATTACCAAGTTCTGAGGCAAAGAGATGTGCAGCTTTATTAAAAAATAGTAAAATAAACTGAATTTGGATTCTATATTTGAATATTAATCCACATTATAAAAACAAACAAAAACAAACAAATCAAACTGCAACAACAAACATTAAAAAAAAAAAATCCCCAAAACCAAAGTAAAACCAAAACCAAAATGAAACAAAACACAAACAAACAAAATCCCAGAGAAACTTCATCATGTTGGTCGCTGTGTCTCCAGTTAAACAAAATCTTCATTTTTCTTCCAGAGGGAACAGCAACAACTGCTCCCAGTAATTTAAGTGCCTACAGTTTACACTTGTAAAATGTTAATTCCTATATTCTTTTAAACACTGGCTTTTTGAAAAGAGGGGATCATATTCCTCATTTAGATCAAAAGGGCAGGAAATAGTGTATTAAATTTCAAAAAAACCTTTTTGCTGCACTGTAATTAACGACTGAATGAGAAGCTATGAACTAATAGCTTTAGTTGATTGCTGTTACTGTCATTGCCCTGTTTACACATTGAACTGAATTACCTCTTGTATAGTATATTCATCTAACTCCAGCAAAACAGCCATAGCTGAGTCTTGTTTCACTACAGAATCAGATACTAGACAAAGTGCCTGTAAATGCTCTTTATCCACTGTTGTTGAGCTTGTGCTAACAGACATAGGAAAAAGTTACTGCAGAGTTTAGCTAGAAATACACATGCCACTGTGACAAGAATGCTGTGGCACTGGGAACTGAGACATTTCCCTTGTCAGTAGTGAGACAACAGGGGAATTGAGACCAAAGATCATGGTATGATGATCTCACTGTGACCATAATTTAGATTTTCTTTCATCTATGCACGAAAGAGAAGACTTATGACTGCAAAAACATGAAGACTTATGACTGCAAAAATACTTTGGGAGAGAGGGAAAATTATTTTTTAACGATGTATCTCATGCAAGTTCTACTCTTACAACTGCAATCTCAAAACCATGAAGTTAAACTCTAATGTAGGCTAAGTGATGTGAATGACTATGGAAAGATAGAAACCCCACTTTGTCTTTTGACAGAAAACTGAAAATCATCTACACTTTGATGAAGGTAGAAAATTTGGCATTTACTTTTTCAGTAAGTATATTTTTGTATTAAAATTTCCAGGCATTAAAAGTGACTTCTTTTAAAAGTGACTTTTTTTTTTTTTTTCAGGTAAGCCACACCACAAACTAAGCTCACAGAAATCACTTTTCTCCAAGTATTTCCAAATGTTTTTAAGGGTTTTTTTTTGTTGTTTTGGTTTTGGTTTTGTTTTTTGGGGGGTGTGGTAGTGGAAACAAAACAACAACCTATGATTCTATGATTCTAAGTCCCTCTGTAGCATTTCTGCAGGATCCCTTCAGCTACTGGAATCAAAGAATCATGGAATCATAATGATGACTTGCTAGTTCAAATCAATTTTTTTTGTCTCACTGATTGTAAATAAGGAGATTATTAAATAATCTTTAAAATTATTATTAAATAATCTTTAAAATAAAATAAAGTTGCAAATCTGAACAATGTAAAGTTCTTGTTTCTGGTACAATAAAAATACAGAAATGGGAGTATCCCCCTTATCACAATTCAGTACTTGGTTTGCAGTGCTGCTACTTTCTTTTGATTTCACATCTTCTTTCTCACTACCAGTCATGAGTTGTTTATTTTTATTTTTAATTTAACCTGTGGATTTTTACAACATAATTATGTAAATCTTTCCTTATCCTCCAAAGCAGCAGCCAAACAGTACTGCAGAGCTCTGAGACAAGATTCAAGTGCTTGAGATATGACCTTTGGGTGAATATATTTTAACCAGGAAATCTGATTACCATGCATAGGACCACTGGAGACTGTTCCTCTTATGCTTGATTTTAAAAGACATGGAGCAGCCCCTCCATAAAACTTAGGTTAGTTAAGTTTACCTCAGAAAATTGTGCTCTAATTCCTTAAGTTATATGATTCCAGGTTTGCCAGCCTTTACAAAGAGCTACAATGAGAAACACTATGCAAGGCTCACGCAACCTGTTGAACAGTTCTACACATACGACTGACTATGCTGAGTACATCAATCAATTTGTTCATGCAAGTCATCATCTTCAACTGCTGAATCAGAGGATGAAAGTCTCATAAAACTCCATGTTTCACACAATGCTCAGAAGTTTACTGCAATTACAATGAAGAGGAGAAAGGATGTGTTATGAATGATGCAAAATTAATAATCTATATTAATTTTGATATCCAGGCACAGATTGTTAACAACTATGAAAATTGTTTACTAACATTAAATCTTGCCAGAAAACTTATTTACAAGGTTCAAAAGGCATGGATTGGAAATTTATACACACAGGGAACAGGCAAAACTGGAACACTTTGAGAGGTAACTAACAAACACAACTATTATACTGGAAGAGAAGGTTTTGCAGTCACTATACCGCTTGTGGTTCATTATCCTGCTTAGCCACTAGATGGACACAGGAAGCTCCTTTCTGCTTATGGTAGAAGGCAATTAGTGACTACAAGAGACATGAAGTATTTACTCACAAAATATTATCAGAGAGTACCCAAAGCGTGTGGAGGGGTTACTGTTGGTGGTCTCAAAGCTGTTAGAAGCTTTGGAGGTTTCCCAGGCTGTTTTCTCAGGCAGCTGGGAGTCTGGCACAGTCTCTGACCTGTTTCCTCTTGACCCCCGATTCAGCAGAAGCCTTGCAGAGGGGCAGGCAGGATGCAATGCCATGTGCAGGCTTGGCACAATGTCATGCTGGCTATGCAGGCCGATTGTGTGGAGGCATTTAGAGCTTGTTCCTGATCATAGAGTTCCACACAGCTCAGGATGCAATGCAGCAGCAGCAGCAGCAGCACATGAATACAACATCAGAGAGCACATTGTGCTGCCTGCTCATCCTTTTCTATCAATACAGCACAAGACTAAGGGGCCTTTGAACACAGAATAAACGATCAGGATGGCACTTTGCCAATCTTGACCATATTATGTGAAACCATAGGCTTGCTTTACCCAAATTTGGGCAGAACACAGGCCTTGCACAAGGCAACCATGTGTACCTTGTTTACTACAGGATGCAAAGCAAGTCTGGGCAAGACAGAGTCCTTAGTGGCTCCAGGTTCTTTATTCTCTTTTCCATGGTTGCTTCTCCCCATAGCAGAAGGGGGGAGAGCAGAAAAACATATCTGGGCAAGCCAGGACAAGTATAAGCCTATTTTGTCCTATTTAGGCCTACCACAACAGGATTCAATAAAAAAGCAATTAGTCAATCTTGCTCAGCTCATTTTCTAACATTTTTTGACTTATTGTTCAGAAATGGAATAGCATGAGACAAATCTAAATAATTCTTGGCAATGTAGGTTCATCCTTCTTCTAAGTCCTTATCAGTGCTTGACAGGGCAACAAGCAACTTAGATTTTTCCTTTAATTAATTCTAAAACATGTTAGCCTTACAGATATTTAAGGGTGCATGAGTTTGAAAAAAAAACCAAAAACATCCACCCCCTTCCTTTGTCCAATAAAATAAATATATGATGCTTATCTTCATGTAATTTGTCCTTTTAACTGACTTTAAATGAAGAATATGTCAAATTCATCTGCCAGCTTCAGCCACATCAAATAATTATTATGTCATAAAATCTGCTTTTAGGGTCTGATTTTTAATTTACCATTAATAATTCTTAAACTATCCATTAAAAAAACACTGCTGAAGGGAAAAGAAAAAAATCAAATGAAACTCTTCTACTGGAGTCATGATTATGTCCTTGGAACATAGTTATTTAGATTTTTTGCATAAGCAGATCTGAACAGGCAGAATTATTAAGAGTTTGAATTAATTAAGATCAAGTTTTTAACATTTTAAATATATAATTTTGGAAGAGGAGAAAGTCAATTTAAGGACAGGACTTGGCAGCTAAGCATGATCATTTCTTTTGGGCATCTAACATGTAAGCAGTTTTGCAAAAAACAAGTTTCCATGCACAAGCTCTAGAGTTATTAATACGCATCTTGGTGAGTAAAAGGTATTATAAGCTTTTCAAGCCAAAATTTGCAAGCCAAAAATTAGCATTAGCATCAGGCCAAACTATAACGACACACAAATTTGATGGTAAAAAAAGTACTAACATGAAGTTGCTAGAAGCAAGTGTTGTTCTACATAGTATAGCCAGTAAGAGTATCACCTGTAGAATTACAAGACCATTAAAGGTAGATACCTCAATATGAAGCTTCCAGTTAATACTCTAGTATCTTTTCCTGAATTTCTCTACAGAATTGAGCAATGACCATAAATAAATAGGGATGCAAATCAAGTCTCTAACTTAGGAGAAAAAGGAGCAAGATGGTCACTGATGAATACTGTGGAAAAGCAGGAAATAAAATGACATTGTGCATATTAACAAAAAAATATTTCTCATCCTCTGACAAAGAATAAGCATTATTGATGGAATAACTTGACCAGATGAAGCCTTTTATGACAACTCTGAAATTAGGATTTTTACAATTCATATACCAGCTTAACTATCTAAAGAAATTACTTTACTTTCTGATTACCCAAAGTCTTAGTTTATGTTACTATTAAATATATATTATGTACTTTCTATTCACTTTAAAAGTAGCAGTAAATAGATTTCTGTCACAAACTGATGCTTCTATAATTTGATGAAGACCCTGTGGTTCACCTCATTTCTCTTTTAGAACAAATTAGCATATTCCTTCAAAGAGTTTTCTTCACTGTCTACTGATACACTCTGGACATCTATCTCAAAATGATTTCTGAATGAAGTTAAAAAGGTGTAGTAAATCCTGTTCATAAAACACAAGACTGCTTGTCAGACCTGCAATGGAAAGATACAGGAGCATGACCACCTCTATTCCTGCTGACCACAGCATCCCTGATACAAGCTAGGATGGTCTTGGCCTTCTTGCCCACAATGAGCACACTGTTGGCTTACGTTCAGCTGGCTGGCAAACAACACCCCACGTGCTTTCTTGCTGGGTGACTTTTGAGCCACTCTTCCCCAAGTCTGTAGCATCACATGGCATTGGTGAGACCCACATGCAGGACCTGGCACTTGACTTTATTAAACCTCATACAACTGACCTTGGCCCATTGATCCAGCCTGTCCAGATCTCTTTGTCTTCTATCCTTAAGCAGATCAACACTCCCTCCCAATTTAGTGTGTCCTCCAAAATTGCTGAGGATGCACTCAATTCCCTCATCTAGATAATTTATAAAGATATTAAAAAGAACTGGCTCCAATACTGAGCCAGGGAACACCACTAGTGACTGGTTGTCAACTGGATTTAACTCCACTCACCACCACTCTTTGGGCCTGGCCACA
This sequence comes from Ramphastos sulfuratus, assembly GCA_013399055.1. Lineage (NCBI taxonomy): Eukaryota > Metazoa > Chordata > Aves > Piciformes > Ramphastidae > Ramphastos > Ramphastos sulfuratus. The sequence continues at coordinate 10,069 of WBNM01046309.1, read as the reverse complement.
CAGCCAGTTCTTAACCCAGAGAATCATCCACCCATGAAAGCCAGTTTCTCCAAGAAGATGTTGTGGGAAAGTGTCTCAAAGGCTTTACTAAGGTCCAGATGAACAACATTCACAGCTTTTCCTTCATCCATTCACTAGGTCACCTTCTCATAGAAGAAGATTTCTTTTGTGAACCCATGCTCACTGGGCCTGATCATCTGGTTGCCCTGTGCATGTTGCATAGTGACACACAAGATGACCTCGAATATAAGAGTATGCAATCTTTTCATGTATATTAATTCCAAAATGTAACAAAATTGGACATTACTAATTGGAGCTAGTAATACTGAGTTTCACCTTCAGCCTAGTTTAGCAGTGCTGCCTAAACAGACATTGTCCATCAGTTCATGAGAGGTGAGCACCAGCACAAGTATGGTTGCAGTATCACAGTATCACCAAGGTTGGAAGAGACCTCAAAGATCATCAAGTCCAACCCATTACCACAGACCTCAAGACTAGACCATGGCACCAAGTGCCACGTCCAAACGTGCCTTGAACACCTCCAGGGACGGTGACTCCACCACCTCCCTGGGCAGCCCATTCCAGTGGGGAATGACTCTCTCAGTGAAGAACTTCCTCCTCACCTCGAGCCTAAACTTCCCCTGGCACAGCTTGAGACTGTGTCCTCTTGTTCTGGTGCTGGTTGCCTGAGAGAAGAAAGCAACCTCCTGCTGGCCACAACCACCCTTCAGGTAGTTGTAGACAGCAATAAGGTCTCCCCTGAGCCTCCTCTTCACCAGGCTAAACAATCCCAGCTCCCTCAGCCTCTCCTCATAGGGCTTGTGCTCGAGGCCTCTCACCAGCCTCGTTGCCCTTCTCTGGACACGCTCAAGCACCTCAATGTCCTTCTTAAATTGAGGGGCCCAGAACTGGACACAGTACTCAAGGTGTGGCCTAACCAGTGCAGAGTACAGGGGGAGAATGACCTCCCTGCTCCTGCTGGCCACACTATTCCTGATGCAGGCCAGGATGCCATTGGCCTTCTTGGCCACCTGGGCACACTGCTGGCTCATGTTTAGGCGGGTGTCAATCAGCACCCCCAGATCCCTTTCTGTTTGGCTGCTCTCCAGCCACTCCGACCCCAGCCTGTAGCTCTGCATGGGGTTGTTGTGGCCAAAGTGCAGCCCCCGGCACTTGGATTTGTTGAAAGCCATCCCCTTGGACTCTGCCCATCTGTCCAGGTGCTCGAGGTCCCGCTGCAGAGCCCTTCTGCCCTCCAACAAACCCATGATTTCCTGATGATCCTAACCAGTTTCAATTTGGCAGCAGCTAGGTTAGTATTTAAGTCTGTGTTCAACTACAAATCTCATGATGGCCTGAAAAATCCTTTGAAGCAGGCATCTTTGCTCTTCAGTAGCTTGCCATCAATGACAGCTCTGTATTGTACCGAGGTGAGAGGGCACATCTTAGCTTTTGGTGATTCATTTTCTCTCTGAATACAGTAATTCAGAGCTTCTGATTATTCCTTGTGTGTTTTTAATCACACTGAAGAATGATTTCTGATATGCAGACAACCTTACATGGATAACTGCAGAAGAAATATGTGTCCCATATATATAAAACACACTTTCATAAATAAATTTAATAGCTAAACATGTTAATAGGACTGAAATACATCAATAATAAATAAAAATATAAATCATCATTCACTGATGCAGAAAAACAAAAATGAGGGAATATTATGTTAAACTGGATTAAAAATTTAAAGCATGCTACTTTATGCTTTAAATTTAAATTTATGCTTTAAAAGCATACTACAGATAATACTAGTATAGGTGTTAAAAAATTAACACAATGTTATCCAAGAAGACAAATCCATAAAATTTAGTGGTTATTTAAACCTGAAGTTCAATATACTAATGTAAGAAAATACATTTTAAAGAGCTGTAATTCTGGCATGCTGATAGTTTGAGTTTCTCTGATCTGACAAAACATTTTGTGCTTAATCATAACATACAGCTACATTGTCTGATTTGAGATAATTTTCAATTAAATTTAACTTCCAGTAGAGTGGAAATGTGAAGACCATACTCTAAACCTGGTCGTTCTCAAAATGATGCATTTTACTATGACACCTGACATTCAAAATCACATAGTTTCAATTGATTCATAAAATAAATTGTAGTCCTAAATTCTCTGAATCTTTTCTTCAGAAATTTAGTCCTCAGTTTAGGGAAAGTGTAACATGTGCAACATGCACTTCTTTACAATAAAGAAACTTGTTCAAAGCTTCTGTTGGCATCCTTGTCACATTTGACATGCAATATTCATGAGGATGACATTCATATTGCTAATTTATGGATTAAAAAAAATAGAAGAAAATAGAGAGTTACTCTAGAAGTGTTAAATCATATGTATTGTTCTTATTGAATGTATTGAAAAATCTGTTTAGCTCTCTTCCCAGCCATTGACAACAAGAATATATTTTCAGTCATCTGGATTCATCTGGAACAAGCATAGTTCTACTGCAAATGATTTGTTCTGTTTTGTTTTTCACACTCAGTCGGTTGTGATACTGCTTATTTATTAACAATTGTCAGAGCCCTATGAGGTTAACCAAAATGAACAAAATGTCCTGTTTAATGATTTCAGTTAATTACACCAAGCAGAAACTTGAGAGGGTCATGATGTGTACTCAAAGTGATCAATATTCTTGAACAAAATTACTTCGATTTTTGAAAAACAAAAAAGTCATACAATGATTTTTTTTTTTTTACTAATTTTATAGATATGTATTTTTAGAATATATATATTTTCCCTAAAATATTTTAATAGAGGTCTGAGACTCCACAAAATCGATTTAGGACTATGAACAATGACATTCTGGCCTGGATCAGGAACAGTGTGGCCAGCAGGACAAGGGAGGTTATTCTTCCCCTGTACTCAGCACTGCTCAGGCCACACCTTGAGTCCTGCGCCCAGTACTGGGCCCCTCAGTTCAAGAGAGATGTTGAGGCACTGGAACACGGCCAGAGAAGGGTGACACAGCTGGTGAGGGGCCTGGAGCACGGCCCTGTGAGGAGAGGCTGAGGGAGCTGGGGCTGTCCAGCCTGGAAAGGAGGAGGCTCAGGGCAGACCTCATTGCTGTCTACAACTACCTGAAAGGAGGTTGCATCCAGGTGGGGTTGGTCTCTTCTGCCAAGCAACCAGCAACAGAACGAGGGGACACAGTCTCAAGTTGTGCAGAGAGTGGTTTAGGCTGGATGTGATTGGCATTGGAATGGGCTTGGCATTGGAATTGCATTGGGAAGGTGGTGGAGTCACCGTCCCTGGAGGTGTTCAAGAAAAGACTGGATGAGGCTCTTAGTGCCATGGTCTAATTCATTGGCTAGGGCTGGGTGCTCGGTTGGACTGGTTGATCTTGGAGGTCTCTTCCAACCTGGTTGCTTCTATGATTCTATGATTCTATGATTTACTGTCTTGTCAGCTAAACAAAATTTCAAATATCTACAAAGGCCCGTTAAAAATAGTGCGCAAACTACACAACTTATTCTTTCTAGAAAAGCATTTTGTGTGCAATTATTTGCCTTATAGGCCCAAAATGCAAGAGCTGCCTGTCATTTTTCTGTACTTCAAAAGTACAGAAGATATAACTTCCTATTTACAGAACAGAATAAATACATCAAGTCCTTTGGTTTCCTGTTTGCTGAGATTTAATTGGTGTTCATGTGGAAGTAATGGCATCAGGGGAAAAAAGTGCTCACCACATGAATAACAAAGGAACTGACCACCCAGATGGTTATGTCTGTCACCTGTATCTGTGCACAAGGCAGAGAAAAAATGTTGGTACTTTATTCTAGCAACAACATATACAGAAAGAAAAAAAAGGAATTGTATACACTTTGTGTTTAACCATGCTGAATTACACACTTATTTTTGTAACACAGACATCTGCTTAAAATTTGGAATGCCTTGCATGAATTATTCCAGCTACAAACAACTGTATGTGGTTTGTTCATTTAACACTAAGGAATAAGTGACAAAGATAAAATGTCATTTATCTGTTTGCATTCATAAAATGCCACTGCACAAAACTTATTTTTGGCTCTGCTTCCTTAGCTTTCTGGGGTGTTATCAGCCATGCAAGGCGGTATGTCACCAGAATTAATCACAAATTATCAGCCTATTTGATTTTTTCAGTGCTGAGGATGGAAAAAGCCTCAAAACTCAAACATAAATGAACTCCAGAACCTTCAAAGGAAACGGCTATTTTCTACACATGAAATGAATGTCTTAAGTACTTCAAATTATTTGAAGTTTTAAGTCAAAATGTTTAGATGTTTATTTTATGCATGTCTGAGCAGCTGAATTACTGACCTGCTTAGGACTGTACCCAGACCTAGATTCAGGTTTTGATGGAAGAACTAAGCACCTGAACAACTACTTTGTCAGTATGATTCCTCTTCTCCCTGTACCACAGATTACCCACAGATTTCTTTCCATTGACACAAAACTGCATCATGCCAGACAAAGTCAAAGAGCAGTAATGTAGCTCGAAGAACTGCCCCAGTGTGCAGTTTGAACAGTGCATGGGTTTGAAGTGGCAGAGGGGAGATTTAGACTGGATGTTAGGAGGAAGTTCTTTGCAGTGAGGGTGGTGAGGCACTGGCACAGGTTGCCCAGGGAGGTTGTGACTGCTCCCTCTCTGGAGGTGTTGAAGGGCAGGTTGGAGGAGGCCTTGAGTGAGCTGTACTAGTGGGAGGTGTCCCTGCCTATGGCAGGGGGTTGGAACTAGATGATCCTTGAGGTCCCTTCCAACCTTACCATTCTATGATTCTATGATTCTATATTCACCATACCGAAAGATGAAATTCAACTTCACATTCAGACTCCTAAATGTCTATAAAAGAGTTCTCTATGTGTAACTCAGCTATCTAAGCTTTCATTAGATCAAACAAAAGTTTGCTGAGACATCAGACTCCTTGTATACTTAAGTATGTTATATCATCCCTATCCATTAGAAGACACCCACATGTAGGAAGTTTTAGGTCTTAACTTAGGAATCCTTTCAGTGATGTCAAGTATTGTAATTCCAAGGCATGAGTTTACTAGGGATGGCAACTTTATTCAAAAGCAGTTTATTTAAAAATAGTTTATAGTCTCAGCAATCTAGGTTGTGTAGCAAATGTATTGATGAATGACAGTAAGAAAAGCTGAATAGTCTTTTGGTCTTTTTTGGGTTTTTTTTGCCCTTGGACTCATACACTTCCTTTGAAGAACCAAAAGAAATTATTTCTCCAGCATGTGCATCATTTGTAGATATTTTTCTTTAAAAATGCTAATTTAAAAACTCTAATTAAAAGCATGTTGCTAAACTTGTAATCCATATATATATAGTATGAGCAAACCCCAAGCCTGAAGTAATAGCACAATACATTAAATCTGAAGGAAGGAAAATGTTTCCTTGCACAAGTCACACTTTCACAGTTTCTTTTCCCAAATAACATTTTACTTTTTGATGAGAAGAATTTGAATTGCACCAGCAAACTTTGTAAGCTCAGAATTTAGTATTTTGTGAGTGTATATTTTACCTGAGCTTTTAAATTATCAATTACTTGCTGGTTTTGTTGTTGCGTTTTGGTTTTTTTTTCCTCCCCGCTCAATTAAAAGCAAACCAAAATGATTACAACAACAACTACAACAACAAAAGGAAAACAAAGAACTCCAACCTTAATATAAAAAGCCCTGCAACAAGTGAAGACCAACTCAGAATTCAACCCCTGCAAAAACACAACTGACGAAAATAGTACACTTTAAGAACGCATTAGTGAAAAGGACATTGCACAGAGCAGAGCTAGAGAAAATGTTGCTCTTAAACAAGCAAAGAACTCCAACCTTAATGCAAAAGGCCCTGCAACAAATGAAGACCAACTCAGAAGAATTCAACCCCTGCAAAAAAACAACTGATGAAAATAGTACACTTTAAGAATGCATTAGTGAAAGGGACATTGCACAGAGCAGAGCTAGAGAAAATGTTGGTCTTAAACAACAGCAGTATTGAATTAAGTATGAAGAGTTTTCTTCCATGAGTTCCTGAGACAAAGTTACCAGTTACTAGTTGAGACTAACTGGCTGTGAAAAGAAGGAAGAATTTCACCTCAGAGACAGCACTTCTTCAAAATTCAGTATGACACCCTGATTTTCAAATTTTTAACGCAGCTTCTTGCACAAGAGCCTTATGATTCTATTTGCCTGAACTCAGGCTTAGACTTTAAAGAATGCCAGAAATAACATTGTAAAGTTTCATTTGAAACTGGACCAGTTAATTTATTCAGCTTGATACTATCTTTGAATCTTATCAGGAGATTTACATTTCTGTTAGCTTTTCATTATTAGTTTTGTAGGTGTTGCGGTAGGCCTAAGCAGGCCAAAATAGGCTTATCCATGTCCTGCCTTGCCCAGACATGTTTTTCTGCTCTCCCATCCTTCTGTTTTGAGGAGAAGCAACCATGGGAAAGAGGACAAAGAAATTGGAACCACTGAGTCTAAGGACTCTGGCCTGCCCAGACATGTTCCCCTGCTCCCCCTCCATCTGTGCTGGGGGAAGCAACCACAGGAAAGAGGACCAAAGCCCTGGCTTCACCTAGTAGGATCAAATTTGGCAAAGTACCATCCTGATTGGCTAATCTACGTCCAAAAGCCCATTAGTCTCAGGCTGTATTGATAAAAAGGGATGAGCAGGTAACACAAGGTGCTCTCTGATGTGTATTCATGTGCTGCTGCTGCTGCCACATTGCATCCTAAGCTGCGTGGAACTCTACGACCAGGAATAGGCTCTAAACGCCTGCAGGCAATTGGCCTCCACAGCCAGTGTGACATTGTGCCAAGCCCGCACATGGCATTGCATCCTGCCTGCTCCTCTTCAAGCTTCTGCTGAATTGGGAGTCAGGAGAAACCAGGTCAGAGACTGAGCCAGACTCCAGCTGCCTGAGAAAAGAGCCTGGGAAAACTCCAAAGCCTCTAATGGCTTTGAGACCACCAATAGCAAGCCCACCACGTGCTTTGGGTACTGTCTGATAATATTTTGTGAGTAAATACTTAAAGCCTTTTGCAATTCCCCATTGCCTTCTTCCATAAGCAGAAAGGAACTCCTTGAGTCCATC
>WBNM01046305.1:20821-33224 GCA_013399055.1 Ramphastos sulfuratus | reverse complement strand
TATTATTTATCTCTCACTCCATTGCCAGCTCAGAAATCTTCTGTCCTATGACAATATACTGCTACATTTAATTCCCATTGCAAATATCTCCCTAGCGCCTGTTTCAATTGGTCTTTTTTTGGAGGTTTAATCACACTGGAAGCTTTTATTTTTAGTTCATAGCTGACTGACTCAGCTAGGATCTCTCTATTGTCATATGCTTCCAACTACAGAACTAACTTCAAGCTGAAGTCATCATCACCAGCCTTTGATAATGTATCTTCTCTGTATTTTACTATTGCGTATTTTTTAACTTTTATTTTCAGGAATGCCATTCTGTGCTTGTGTATGTTACTGTAGACCTTCCTCCAGTGACTATATTTTAATTAACATCTCCCATACTACTAGCCTCACAAACTGATTCCTTCTATTTGCAATGTATTCATTATATTATTTTATCCATACATCAAGCAAGGTTTTTGCTGTAGTGATAACTTGATACTTCTTAGCCTTTTCCATTACCATCTTTGCCTCTAATTCATTGCACATACTCTTTTTACTGTATTTAATCTTTCTGGCATTATCAAAGAAACATCATAACTATATGACGGTCATATGCATTCTATGCTAAGATTCTCTCCTTTAGCAAGTATTGCGATGTCAAAGAGAGCTATCAGCTTAGTGTAATGTGATCTGCATTTGGTAAATTCATGTTACGTTTTATGACTCCACTGCTTGCTTTCAATCTGCATGTCTTTAGTTATTCTGTCCCTCAAGACATCCTGCACTTAGGATCAAAGCCACCAAAGCAGGTATATATCAAGTCCTGAAAGATTGTTTTCTTGTTTTATTATCTTCCTTTTTATTATTATTTTTTTTATTTCTACAAACTACTTTTTATGTTATCCTTTTACAAACTGTCCCCTTCACATGTGAGACTTGTTAAAAATATTTATTAAAAGATGCATAAATTAGTTCTCCGGTGCCCTGAATTGAAACTGACTTCCTGTGCTGGAACCCATTGTATACAGTATTTACACTGGATGAAATAAAACTCTTGACTGTGAAATTAAAAGATTCACAGGGGCTGAAAGGAACTATTCTCACAAAACATCAAAAAAGATACCTCCAGGATTTTGCCGGTGTCCTTTCAGGTGAGAAATCTGAATGATCAGACAGAAGTAGCAGATAAACTCTTTGTATGGCCACACATCTGTTTTCCCTTCAAACTCACATTTACAACAGTATGAAGGGATTGAATTCTTCTGCAGGTGTATGGAGCCATGTCCGCTCTGTTCTGGGTTTTGTGTATCATTTGAGAAGAACCGTAGTAATTTGAAAAATGTGCCATACACACGGAGCTTTTTGTTGTTGAGTTTTGGTGGGTTTTTTTTTAAAATTTTTTTTGTTTGCTTTGGGGTTTTTTGTTTGTTTGTTGTTTTGTGTGTGTGTGTGTGTGTGTGTGTGTGTATTAGTTCTTTGTTTTGGCGGTTGTGTTTTGTGGTTTTGTTTATTTGTTTAGTTGTTGTTTGTTTGAGGGCTTGGTGGGGGGAGAGGGAGGGTTGTGGAATTTTTTTCCCCATTTTTTAACAAATACAGTCTCAATGGAAACTTGCAGATTGGCAACCAGTAGATGAAACTACTCTATTGCCCCTACTGAACAAAAACACCAAGAAGCAAACAAAGCAACTGACAAAGAAACAAAACCTACAAAACAAAGAACAAAAAATCCCAACCAACCAAAAAAACATAAACCAACCAAACAAAAAAGCCCTGACTAAACAAAACCAAAGGAAAAAAAAGGATAATATTAGTAGTTATACTGCTTTTATTTCTGACCAGAATTTTTCACTCTGTACCCTCCCTGTTACAGAAATCTGAGTGAAAATATTACATTAAGTAGTATTAGATGGATATGAATTTTATTTTGTCTTACAAATGGTTAAAAAAAAATCTAAATCTTCTAATTGTACCTGGTATATAATATGGCTCTGTTCATTTACCCTTTGTTTATATTTGTCTGTGTGGATTTCTGCTCTGTGTAGATTCTGCAATTGCTGATAGCGCTGGCAATCAGATTTTGCTTGATCCTGAAAGAGTTCAGTTCGTGTTAAAAGATACATTCACAACAACATTATAAGTCTAGATGCTCTAGACAACCTTATTGTAATACCAACAAAACTGCAGCAGGTGGCACTAGAAGGAGGGTTAACCAGGACCATGACACAGAAAGGGGGGATTAAGAAAGCAGAAATAATACGATCAAAAGAGCAAAGGCGTTTACATTTTCTATCCCCTTCTTTTAGTTTGTTGAAATATAGATAAACTGGCACAGGTGGTTGGATGCAGAAAATGCGGGTTCGATGGAGCTGGATCAGCAAAAGGTGAGATGCAGAAGGAGTTTATGGTTTCTGAGAACTTCATGGTGAACAAAGAATTTATTAGGAAGGAGTAGAGCAGATTTTCAGCCAGGCAGTATGGATGTTGTTGACTTTGCTTACTTCTGTTCTTGTGCTTCACAAGCAAATATCCATTTATTACATCTGTTGTCATTAAATAATACATAGTGAATAACTATGATAGAGTGTGTGTGGGGGGAAGGCATTAAAAAAACAAAACAAAACAAACACACACAATAGCCAAACAAAACCATCCACACAAAAAAAAAAAAAAAAAAAAAAAAAAATAAAAAAAAAAACAAAAAAAAAAAAAAAAAAAACAAAAAAAAAAAACCCAAACAAAAAAAAAAAAAAAAAAAAAAAAAACCCAAAAAACAAAAAAAAAACCACCCAAAAAAAAAAAAAAAAAAAAAAAAAAGAAAATGAACAAAAAAACCAACAACAAAAACAACAAAACAAAGCAAAACAATCCAAACCAAATAAAAAAATAAAACAAAAAACCCGAAGCACCACAAACCACCAAAACCAACCAAACCAAAACCACAAACCCAAAACTCTTGTAAAGCTGAATTACCGCCAGAGGCAGAGAAAAGTGCATTATCTGTCCTATATATTTTAACTGCCCTATGTGTTTATCATATTTTTACATTGTTTTGCAATTAGTAAGCAGGTAGCAGTAGTATCAGGAGTATAGTTTTCTTTACAGAATGAAAACCACAGTAAGAATAATTTTTGAGAGGAACTGCTTTTTAGTAGTGTGAGCCTACTAAGAAAAAAGACTTCAATAAAGTTCTTCATTTGTAAATGAAGGCTGGCAATACTCAAACACAACCAAATTTTGCAGGTGTTTCATCTGCGAGGACAAATCTATGACAAGACACAGTTGTTTTGGGGAACTTGCAGTCTTTTAAAATAATACATGTATGCAGATCCACTGGAAATTATTCTCTGTCAAATCAAATAGACACAATGCTATGTTTCAAAGATAAATAATTATGATTTTTAGTATGGAAAGGAAATTTCAAAACCAAGATATGACAATGAAAGCGAAACACTGAAAGTGTGTTGGAAATAAAGAGGGCAATAGGAAAAGAGGCTTGTGAGAAAGATGTACAGCCAATCAAGAACAAGAAATATTTGTCCTGGTTCCACAAAGAGGAGCTCAGAAGTTAATGATAAAGGTGGACATTGTATGAAAGAGCAATGGGAAATGAGATGCTGAAATGAAGAGATAAGATTATGTGAGCAGAAATAGTTCATGGATGCAGGAGAGAGATATGATACAAAAGCAGAGAGCAAGCTTTTTGGGGTGAGTCAAGCTTATTGTGGGTGAGTCAAGCTATGCCATGTTACACACTTTCTAGATGCCATAGATTCATCTCTGAATAAAGAAGATGATTCTCTTGACATTCCAGATATTTACTGTTGTATAGACTTCTGTAATTCTGTCTGTCCACTCACAAATATACCTACACCTTTCATCTTATTCTTTTGTTATATGTTGTCTCACAATTAGGAAAGGACATTATATCTATCTGTATATTTACTTGTAATTCAGGGGGGAAAAAAATGACCTTTCTCTGTCAGATGTTCCTTTTTGGTGACTGTATGCTATTTCCTAAGACAAATGTTTACCCACAACAGCACTGGCCTTTTTCTGAATTTGCATTACATTACCAGAATAATAATAATTCTCTGTAATTCAAAGCCCTAGGGTTCTTTAGAACTAATCCTAAAGAACATCATTCCATATAAAGTCCTTGCCAAGATTTTATGTGATATTTGTCCTATTTTTACACATGGAATTTTATCTGGCTGCAAAGTCCAGGACCATCTCATGGGATATTCTTTAGAGATGAGATGTGGCACAAGGAACATTTTTATGCTCATGTTAATTTAAGTGGAAAGTCAATATTCACTCAAAAGAACTATACGACAAAGAAATTCAGTTTATGGACAACTTACTCTAGTTCCACTAAACTCTGGAAATAGAATTTAGGCTTAAAGGGAGAATTTAGAAGAGCCAAAAGGCAGGTTATGATCTATATAATCTTTAATAACAGTTTCTTCATGCCTTTTGCAGATAAACAGGAGTCAACATAGAGGAGAAGAATATAGGATGCACAGTATGTTATTTTAACTTTCCTTGAATCTTTCTTTCCAGTATGGTCTTTTAGAATTATGCCTTTTAAACCTTAGTTATGTTGGTTTTCTATTTTAGAAAAGAAAGTAACTGAAAGCTGCTTTAAGCCGTTTGATATTTTGGCTAAGTCATGAATATATTTTTGTAAAATACGAATTAGTCTGGCTGAGATAGCAAGAATCCAAAATGCAGTTTACTCTTCCTTCTCTGGTTGAATCAGAGCATCCTTCAAAGGCTGAGCAAGCTGATTAAATAAGCAGCCAAAGTTCAAAATCTTCTGTGGTTTAACTCACATTTAATTACTGCTCAACGGTTCTGTGACACAACAGTTCTACAGTTTCACATTAAATTCCATAATTTCTGCAGCATTCAAGAAGCAAACTCAGCAGTACTCTATCTAGTGTCTGATCCACAGACACCAGAATCCTTTTGGATTCTTGTAATCTGATGCTCTAAACAGTTACGTTAATTAAGAGGATAAAATTTAGGCCACTGGGCTGAATTTGTAATTGCTAGGTCTCCTGTTCATACTCCTCACAGTTTACAGTGAATGGCCTTTGGTAATTCGCTGTCATAGTAGTTTCTGCCAAAATACAAAGACAGTCTGTACAGCGGAAACCCTCCAGAAGCAGCACTGATGAAACCACTGATGAGGTCCTTTAATGCAACCTTTGCACTCATTAATGTCAGGAGTTTGGTAATAAGCAGGTTATTCTTCATATTTGGGAACAGTAACTTTTCTACAGTTAGCATACATAGCAGCTTGGACCTGTGTTGCAAAACCATTTTTAGGACGTAGCTTAGGTATAATGACCTAAAATTGCTCTGAAGCTCTTTACCAAATGAAGCTCTTTCTCAATGTACCGTAACTACAGACATTAAGACAGTTTAACAACAGCTTCCTCTTAGCAAAATATAGAAAGAAAAATGTGCAGTATGTGAGTGTGTTCAGGAGCTAAAGCTTTTGGGAAAGCTCAGCACAATCATATGTTTGTATTATCTTAAGATGTATTTCTCTAATGTCAGTATTAATTGGAATAAACTCAGCTAGGAACATTCATCGTGCATATTTCTGAGGGGCAGCAGATCATTTGATCCTACATGGGAAAATGTAAACTACTCTTTCTACTTTGTCAGCTTAGGTTCTCTGCTACAAGCAAAATGTATTCATTCAAAAATGCAAAACTTGTCATGTTTTTATAGCTGAAAGTGTAAAAAATCGTCATGCTGAAAAATGGTGAGGAACAGTAGCATGCACAGCTAATGCTACCCCCTTCCCTTTCTCTCCCCAGCAAAACCAAACCAACAACAAAAAAAAAACCCAAACAAAAAACCCAAAAAAAACCAAAAAAAACCCACCCACCAACAAAAAACCCCCAAACAAACCCAAACAAGCAAACAAAAAGATAAAACAAAACAAAACCAAAAAACCATAAACCAAACCAAAGAACCCCCCACAACCAAAAAACAACGAAAAGGGTGATGACAAATAACTGGTGAGGGCGAGCACTGAGCAAGCGGCCGTGTTTCAGTGCTCGTGTGCTGGCTGCTCTGTTCTATTGTCTGGCTCTCGTCAGAGCTCCACATTTCCTACCTGCCGCCACAAGGGGTGTTCGCGCAGGACGCGCTCTGCGAGCAGAGGTTTCAGTCGCCGAGCGGTGCAGCAGGGACTAGCACTTCAGCCCTTAGCGATGCTGTGAAATTGAAGGATAGATTCTTGCTGCAGCTCCTCAGAGACTGCTTTTGTTAGGGGGTAAAGCAGATTTGGAGATATGTGCGTATGTGTGAGGAGAGGCAGAGTGCATTGACTGAGGTATCTGGTCCCTGGGAAGCACTGCAAGGAGAGGCAGACAAGCAGTGAGAATCAGAGGAAGGAGCAGCACTAAGTACAGAGCAGCTGTTTCCTAATACTCCGGTTCTTTTGGGTGCCTCAGTGAACGTGAACATGGATTCTGTCACTGAAATCTTCGTGAAGCTGATCTTTCTCCTATCTGTTCATACCTGGCACACAGCAGTGGCAGGGAATAAATGTAAGTATTGCACATGATTTGAAACTCAATCCAGATTGTTTTGAAAACTTCTGTGATATTTTATTTGCATTTAGACTGGATACTGTTTTTGAAACAAATGTTGATTGATTTGAGATCATGGCATTAAGTTACTAGGTGAAAATATTCTAAAATCCTTCTATAGATTTTTGTCATGAGTCTGCGTACAGAATACTGTTTATAAGGCTTACTGTCTAAGAGTGTCTGAAAGAAGCAATTTACTAAGGGATGAATCTTCAGCCTCATTTTAATTTTCATTTCAGGCTTGCAAGTGCATCATTTTCCAAGGAATGATGTCTTACATGGAAATTACTAGCAGATTTCTGTTGTGTACTGTTTCAGCATGTGTTTTAGCAATTTATAATTTTGAAAGCTGACGTGTGCATCTTCTGAATTAAGCTGGCACTCTGATGGACATTACTGTGCCTTCAGGAACAGCACATACATAAAAGGGAAAAATTAGGATAGCAAGACTTTATGGTCTCTGCATTGATTGCTTAGGCAGTATTATTCATGCATGACTAAATAAGAGCATACTGTCAGGTCCATCAGAAAGTTGTGGGTTTGTTTGGGTTTTTTGGTTTTTTGGGGTTTTTTGGATTTTTTTAAAGTCATTAATTTTTAGCCACTGGGGTGGCATTGCAAAATGAAGATAGTCATTACAGTTTTAAAGACAATCTGGTCTTTAGAAGGCAAATCTGATATATACTTGAAAATCTCTGTTTTCAGTGTTGGATTAGATGAACTATCTTTCAGTGAAAATAAAAAAACTTATATAGAAACAAATTTTCAGGGGTTTCATCCATCAGCAATAGTTCTGAGATATTCTTGTTCCGTTTGATTCAGATTCAGCAAGCTGAAGAATTTCATTTTGCATACATGTGATTGAATTGTAGCTTAAATACCAGATGATCATAACCTGAATTGAGAGTATTTTCTCCCATTCCTGTTAAAGTAATGGTTGTGCAGCACAGGAATGGGTAGGGCAGGAACAATGCCTATATGGGAAGAAAGTGCATGCCAAAGCAAGGAGGAATGTTCAAGAATAACCTTCCAGCTCCCTGGAAACATTTGAGCAATGGCAGAGAAGTTTGAAGGGCTGTGTGGGTTTATAGCCCAGGGTTTTGCATATGGATGTTTTGTAAACTAAACATGCTCCCATGAGCCAGACATCAGTGCAGCATCAAAATGATCTTGTGCTGTCATTCAGTAATGATACCTCATTTGATACTCAAGTGAATAGTGTAGCCCTAAACATGAATACTAAGTTCGTCTTGTTAAACACCCCACTGCAATCCAGCCACAGCTTTAATTCTCTTCATCATTCTGCATTGTACAGTTTATGAATACATCCATTTTCACAAGACCATGATAATTGAATTGCACATTAATAGCATTTGGCACTGTGCACAAAACTAAATCAGTTGCTTACAGGGAGGCATATTAAAAGCATTGCAAAAGAGACATGCAACACACAATAAAGTAGCAGAGCACTAGAGGTCACTCTTACAATTTAGGAAGCAGAGTTTGAGGATAAGGCTCAGACTTCTTACTAGTAGAGAATTATGAAGGATAAAACAAATCAGGTATGAAATGCATTTACTACTGGCTTTCTCAAATACTTCTCAAAAACCAAGCCAAATTCAGTTACAGGATCAAATGAATGACTTGAATTAACAGATATTTTATATATGCACTAGTATTCATAAATGTGAATTATTTTTATATATTAATAAGACCAAGCTTGTGTGTCAAAATACTGATCAGAACTGAACAAATAAAAATTTTCCCCATGCTACTGGCAAGGAAACTGATTGTAGGAAGAATAAATAAAATTATTAAATTAAGAATGAATAAGTGCTAGCATGTGAAGATAACTTGGCCAATCTTATGCATATGATTTTCAGTGTCTAATCTGGGGAGAAGATCCCTTTGTATATATTGTATTATGGAAGTAAAAATTTTAAGGCATAAGTATTTTTAAAATGGTAGTTTCTTCATGAAGTATCAAGGTATGAATTCAGTTGGAATGTTAGGTTTCATGAAATGACTACAGGAGAAAAAGTTCTTCGTAATTACTGATTGCATTAGGTACATGCAGCAACTATTACCGACTTACTTGAGCTTACTTTTTTCTTTTTGAGAAGTTGACTAGAAATTGAAATCCTTTTCAGTAGGTGGTTTTAGCATTGACATTAATGTATTAAAATTTGTCTACAAAATCACATAATGTTCAGTTTTCCTGAAAAATTTTGATGTCTGTATTGTCCAATAGGCTGCCAAAAATCAAAGAAAATAGACTATCTTGTTAATTTTTCCTCTACATTTTTATTACTTTTCATTTTAGAGTTCTTTAATATTAGGTCATGAATACTTGAGTTTTGCTTTGTCATTTTTCATATCTGCTGCCATTAAGAAAAGACTAAGACCTTTAAACGTCACCTTGAAGTGTCAACGTTGATGTTACCAAGTTAGTCGTATAAAGAACATTTTGTGAATCAGAAACTGATTTGTTAAAAATTATTTCTTCCCTGAAGGAATCACAGTGTTCTTTTTCCGAGTAAAATTATGTTTAAGTTCTTAAGTTATCAGAAGGTGATAGGCTCTGTCATCTAGAACAGAAAAGTTTATTCCTACATTTTAATTCCAATTTTATTTGCCTGTTTTTTTTGTTAGTTTGGTTTTTTTTTTGTTTGGGTTTTCTCTTGAAGAAATAATGATGACTTTTCCAACAAAGAGAGCTAATAATTGCTGCTGAAAACTCAAATCTTTCTAACAGTTCTGTAGTAATGCTGCTCCATGCTGTCTTGTGCTTTTTTTCTATCAAAGAATTGTGGTTCCAAAGCAGTTGAAAGAAGTCTGAAGTGCACAGCTCTGAGTAACTAACTGCATGAACCTAAGTGTGAGTTTTAAATTAGTAATTAAAGCAAGTACTCCTGTAATTTATTTACCACTGAGCTGGGAGACATTTAAATTTTACTGGGAAACATTTTAATTGTACTGGGAAATGTCTTTACAGCTGTATATCAGCAGAGTACTAAGTTTGTCCTTAAGAACTTTCCAGAATTTGGTATTCTAATACATGTACTTTTTTTCCCCCTGGGGTGCACACCTGACCCTCCCCATAACCCACCACTAAAACAAAAAAAGAAAAAAGCCCAAAACCCAGAAAAACAATCAACCAACAACAACAACAACAAAACAGAAAAGCAAACCAACAAAAAAAAGAAAACCACCCAACTCTAAAACCCCAACAAAACAGAACACTCACCACCTCCTCCCAAGGAAAAAAAAAAAAAAAACCAAAAAAACCCACAACAACACTTTAAAGCTGAAGTGCTGCACAAAACATAAATAAAACCTCTACACATATCAACTCAACTGTGACTAAAAATTTTTCAGGTTAATTTTGACCATAAAGAGAAAAAATTAGGAACTTTTTATGTAAATTGTCACCTCATTATACATACTTCTCCTTATTAAAACTCAGCAGTTTCACAGAAGTGTTTATCAAAATTTCTGCTGCAATGACAGCAATTTCTTTAAATTTAGAAACTTTTGATACTATTACTACTGTTGCTATTTTTAAATATCAGGGGTTTCTTGCTGAAGTTGTAGCAGAAAACTGACTCTAGATCTCACAGAGAACATCTGTTAATGATGCTGAAGATTTTAAATACAGGATTCTATTATCAGACACAAGTCATTGTACAAGTAATATCTCCAGGGAAAAGAATACTTGCTACAAGGGAAATATCATATCTTAATTCAGAAAATAATTTCATTCTGATAAAATTGTTACCAAACAGTTCATTAGACTATTTGACAGCTTTATGATATGTACTTAAAGATATGCTAAAATACTCTTGACAAACAATCTGCATTAAAATGCAATTCTTTTAATTTGTGAGTGATATGAACCATAGGGGAGGAGATATCAGAAACTTCCTCAATTTTCCTTTAATCTCAAAAATATTTACCCTCTGTTTATTATTATCTATGTCTGCTCTGAGATAGCGTTACAGACCACATCAGAGATCAGGCCATCTCAGGGCAATTATTTACATGAATAAAACATTACAGACATCTCTAGAGTACTACGCATGTTTTTAGTGCAGTAGCATCAAAGGCTTATATCAACAACAAATCTAAACCAATACCAATAGAAACATCTATCAATTCTTTTCTTTCATGCTTTCAAGGTTGAGAATTCACACAAAGGCCTTGAGCTGATTATACTGAGTATAATCGACAATTTACATTCCCTTGTTCTACACTTAAAAATTCCCATTAACATATTTGTCCCTGGGGTCAGTCAGCAGGATGGATGGCGCAAATTTGGTCATGATTGGTGGATAGTGACAGACAAGTAATGACATTGTTGAAGTTGGATAGAATCAACCATAAAAAGAAAATTCAGTAGATTATATATACATTATGTTGTCAGTGCTACCGATAACATCCACACTTTATGTGTTTGAGTCTACTGTGCTTTAGCTATGCTCCAGTCAGAAGATTCAGAGTAACCATTAATTTCTTCACATCTCAATAATTCTACGGTCACATCCATTCTGTTGGTTTGTTTTGTTGGTTTTTTTTTTGTTTGGGGTTTTGTTTGTTTGTTAGGTTTTGGCGGGGGGGTGGGGGTTGTGTGTGTTTTGTTTTGGGTTTTTGTTTGTTTCTTGTTTTGTTTTATTTTGTTTTGTCTCATATAATAAGTAGAGATAACTGTGCGTCTGTCTTCATCCAGTAGAAATATTTAACTAAGATTTTTATATCCAGTTAACTATGTCTCACAAAATTGTGTACACTTCTGTCATTGTATATGAAGTACAGTGCTCAGGATTAGTATATTTTTCTGAACCCTTGTATGCTGCAGTAGAAAAC
Organism: Ramphastos sulfuratus; assembly: GCA_013399055.1. Lineage (NCBI taxonomy): Eukaryota > Metazoa > Chordata > Aves > Piciformes > Ramphastidae > Ramphastos > Ramphastos sulfuratus. Next base: position 21,768 of record WBNM01046305.1, on the reverse strand, counting down.
AACAAACACTTTGTCATAGATTAATATCTCATATATTTGACAGAATTCTGCTTACGAGTCATCCTCTGTAAGAACCTCAACAATTACAATTTCATAGCTCCTTACAAGTTTATCTGGAAAAAAGAATAGGTCAAATCTCTCCCTCATTTCTTCTCACCTCTCCTGCCTCCCCAGTCCAAACAAACCATTGTAAGAACACTTGATCACCCAAGAAGCATTCCATCTTTCTGATTCTTATTTTCTCTTCCCCTAAAATGACTCTCTCCTTTCTTGTTACTGCAATTTTGACAGTTTAGTGTATAGTTTTGCACATGATTAGAGCCTTTTTTCTGGGGAATTTAGAACTACTTCTCTATACTTTTATATATTTGTTTCTTGTTAGGTGCTCTCAACTGCAAAGTGATAATAGAGATGGGTGGGGGCAGCGAGATGCATCACCAATTCAAAGTGTTCACTTTCTGAAAACACACCAGGCAAGAGAAAGAAATACCAAATACTAAAATTAGTCATGTCTCTTAGTGACTCCAGAAAAACCTATTAACTTTATTTAGGATGTTTCTGAAGTGAAAAGTTAAAATTCGCTCATATGTCTCAACATTCAGTTGTTTTGTGAAAGGGAAAGGTAAAACAAGCCAATAGTGGTAGCATTGATTGTACAAGTTTCTGTATAATCACTTGGATTTTTTCACTCTTAAATAAGAGTTAGAGTTCACTCTTAAATAAGGTTAAATGTGTTGCTAGTCTAATCTGTTAGTCCTTGAATATTAAATATCTTTTATAATTTACAGATTGTGGCTTCTAGATTAGAAGTAACAGATACGTGTGTCTCAGTATACTAGCATATATTATGTAAACGACATTATAACAAAAGCAGTTGTCGGGGAGGGGTAATTAGGTACAGCGAGACGATATTACAAAAATATTAATATATAATTTATTAATATTAA
>WBNM01046305.1:9694-20731 GCA_013399055.1 Ramphastos sulfuratus | reverse complement strand
GGGCCCTGCACAAGGCAATCATGTGCCCCCTAGCAACCACAGGTGATGGACAGACCTCAGACCTCAGACTTAGTGGCGCCAGGTCCTTTGTCCCTTTTCCCACGGTTGCTCTCTCCCCAAAACAGCAGAAAAACATGTCTGCACAAACCAGGACATGTACAAGCCCAGGAGGCCTGTTTAGGCCTACCACGACATCAGTCTCTCTAAATTTGAAAATAACATAGAATATATAGAAAATACGGTATGTTGTCATTATCAATATAGTTTTGCTTTACTTGTTTGTAGAAAGTGATGCAACTCTAACACTAGTGTTTGACCAATGGCAATTAACTGAAATGTTAACTGTAATGTTTTGCTCTTATGTATTTAAATAATGCTTACTTACATGTTATGTGTGTCTCATATATATGTGCAAATACAGCATGACAGACTACTACTGTTTGTCAAAAGAATTCTATAAAGTATTCCTTCCATCAGCTGAAGTCCGTAAGAGTAACTTTGAATTAAATCTGTAAAATGCAGAGAAGGATTGGTGTCTAATTATTTTGCTTTCAGAAGAGAGTTTTCAGTGTTTATTACACATTGCTATGCTAGTTTTCAGTAAGCAAGATATAGTGTGGACTGGGAGGTAAAAATGTTAGTGTATGTTCTACGTAATGTGTGTTTTCAGTGCAAAAATTTGAAAAATTATTGAAATCCTGGAAGCTTCTGACATTTTAAGTAGATTAAAATTAGTAACTACAGAATTACTATTTAAATACCATACTTACTTAATAGAGTAGTGAAGGAAACTACCTCTAGGGTTTTAAATCTCTAAGGAGAGAGGAAAAAAATAGCTAGGAAACCTATCCATCTGTGTAGTGGGTCTAATTACTCCTTTTATTAAATGGCTCTCGTTATTTTGTTGTGTAAAAGAATAAGCTATTTCCCGTTCCTTGCTTGTTTGAGTTCACATTTATTTCTATAATAACGTTTTTAGCAAATAATGTATTTGTATATATGATCTTGAGGGAGAAATAGATTAGAAACAGTATGTCGGAATATTCTGATTATTCTTATAGCAGTTTATTCAGCTGATAGCTGAAGATCTTACTGTTTTTCAGGCATTTATTCATCTACTTTTAAAGCTAAATATAAACTGTTTCTCAAAATTTAAATTGTTCTTAGAAGTATTTTATAAAGGTCTTTTCCTGATTATGTTTTACATTTGCCATCAGTAATACATAGATGCATCTGACTGACCTGTTCAGAGTCATTGTGAAAATTCTAAACAGGAAAAGAAATCAAGTCTCCTCGAGTATGTAGTTAAACAGAATACAAAACATGTTATAAGATAATACCCTTACCAGGAGAGTGAACAGAGTAAGTTATTGTTTGAGCAAGACAGAAGTAGTAAGACCTTCAGAAGATAACAGGCACAAGTGATGCTGTAGAAAGGCTGAATTGCACATGGGTATGTCGTGATAGGTCTGAATAGGCCAAAATAGGCTTGAATGTGTCCTGGCTTGCCCAGACATGTTTTTCTGCTCTCCCTCCTTCTGCTATGGGGAGAAGCAACTACAGGAAAGAGGACAAAGAATCTGCAGTCACTGAGTCTAAGGACTCTGGCTTGCCCAAACTTGTTTTGCTCCCGTGGTAAACAAGGTACACATGCTCAGCTTGTGGCTGCCTTGCGCAAGGCCTATGTTTTTCCCAAACTTAGGTAAAGCTTCACCTATTATGGTCAAGCTTGGCAAACTGTCATTCCANAAGAACCTTCTCTTCAAGTGCAACTGATGTTTATATATTTTTGCTAGTTATTTCTATATCTAATTATTTCTTTGTATAATATTTCCATGACCGTTGCGGAAGAACCAATTATTATTAAAATTAGTAATCGAGGAGGGGGGATGGATGGTGAGGCTCCTAAATACCAAAATTAATAAATATAATTAATTTTTGAAAATCATATATCACATCAATTAATTACTCCTCCACTACAGGGGAGCCTGCATTGCTTGCTTATACCACCTGGAGCATTGTGCTGTATCTATCTTCAGTTTCATTAGACTGTATATGGGAAACAGATATTCCATAATTATCTGAGAGTTTTGAGGAGAGGGGAAAGTTATTTTTTCTGGGATTATGAATTTTGGTAGAGGTCGTAGGATGTTTCCTTCTATGCAGTATTAATTAGAAAGTAGTAATTTGAAGCTTGCAAGTAATTTCAAATTGGAAATAACTGTATAGAAGTTGCAGAGGGGAGATTTTTTCCTGAATTTTCATTGCTTCATTTATTAACAAATATGCCTTATATGATGATCAACTCACATAGCTCCTGCTGAGAAAGGAAAATTGAGATTTATCTGTCTAAAAGTAAAAATCTGAAGCTTTTATGTTTGCCTCTGAGCCAGCTAAGTCCCTTTTCAGTGATGTGAAAGAAAAAAGTAGTTCATATAGGAAGAAATCATGCAGAAGATTGAAGGAAAAAAATGCAGAACTATATAAGGTGATTTGCAATGTAGAAATATCATTCATCTCATTACTAATTATCATTCTGAGTCTAGATAAGTAGGTCAACTGTAAGCTTTGTAAAAATCAGAACTTATATGAGGTGATGCCAATTCCACCAATATCACCTGCTCCAAATGAATGTTAGAAAGAAATATAGCAAGCCATAATGACTGCTTTGTAGAGGAATTACTGACTATACATATTCACCTTTGGTGTTGAAGCTCCCAGAGACTTCCTCCTTTGTGTTTTGGTAAGTGTGTCCTGCAAGTGAGAGGATTACATGTACCATAAAGGCTGATCATAGGCAATGTTCTACTAAAGTGAAAATCTTGTTAACTTACGGTAGAATCACCCATTTTACCCACCTAAAAGTCTGATATATACACCACTTTGAAAAAAATCATGATTAAAGCTCAATTTTAATCCTAGTCTTGTCAAAACATGCCTTTTTTATTTTATACTTTTGTTTCAGAGGACAAAATGACAGAGAATGTATTATGAACAAAATCAGTAGAGTACTACAGCATTTCTTTTCATAAAAGAGTAATAAACAAGGTGAAATTATCTTAGTACCTTTATGATTTATTTTAAAGCGTTTTGAATATTGAGAATCTAATGATTGTTACAGACTGCTGTAGGAGTCTCTTCTATACTGTGAGCCAGCAAACTGTGGCCCTCTCTCTTATTTTCCCTCTCCATGACAAGATGCAGCAGTCTAGTTTGCAACAGTTTTGTAATCACAGCAAGACTTATTTACTTTTTTCTCTTTCTCTCTTCTTCAAGGGAAAAAAATAACAATCTTTAGCAGCTAAGGTTTGGTTTTGTTTGGGGTTTTTTGGGGGTTTTTTTTTGTTTTGTTTGTTTGTTGGTTTTGGTTTGTTTTTTTCAAATAAATGAAAAATTACACTGTCCTTATTAATGTCCTTATTAAACTAGAGTTCCTAGGGAAGTCAAAGGGAGCTTTGCCTAAATAAATATTGAATAAAAGCTTTAGAAATAATAAGTGAATATTCATTCGATATGCTGAATAGTTTGAATACAACTAGTCTCTTTGTTTCCTTTCTATGTACTAGTCTTCTCATTTTGCCTTGTTTTGAGGACTGAAATACATAGCTGTGTGACAAACAAGAATTAATCATTTGTCCCAATTAAGGAAAAATAAATATGAGGAAAAAAAGACATTTAGAATTTTAGCTGTTTCCTGTGGTTAGGAAATTTATATGCCTGCAGTTAAAAGCTACTGCTCTGGGGTTTTTTTGAGAGAATGGTAACATTTAAACAAACAACCTCAAGTTGTTTGATTTTCAAGGATGAAGTTCTCTTCAAAACTTAGTGCTTTAAGGAGCATCTCATGATAGCGAAGCACACTGGGGGTAGCTGAGCTCTGTCTCTCTGTCCCCCAGTTGACAAGGTTTGCTGCAGTAACTCTCAGCTTTATCAATCTGAATGTGGAATTTGTAGGGCTGTTTTTCGATTTCATCATGCCAGTATAGTCAGGAGCTCCACTGTACCCTGCAGTGAGTACACGTCTGTCCTCAAGCAAAGAGTATCTCAGACTGTGTTTTTTTTCCATGGAGTAGACATATCCTCCAGTGATTAAGACTGAGAATAAATCTCTTGGGGAAAGGAGGAATCATTATGAAACTTGTCTGCAAACACTAACCCATGGTTTGAGCCATTTTTCTTTTGCACATAAATGTACATCACTGATTTTTTTTTTTCTCTGTAAAACAGGAGAAACAGATCTATAGTCTCATTTCCTAAAGTACTTTTGAAAGATCTGGATGACAGTGATGAGCTTGGCACAAGAAAAGGTCTATGACAGGGTTTTGCCCATGGCACGCTGTTGAAAAAAGAAAGTAATTTAATAAAAATGAAATACAGAAGGAATTCAGTGATAGATGAATTATCTACCAAAACTTTGTTTGTATTTAATAACCCTATAGCTACTTTGAGAGACTATCAATGCACTTTTTTTTTTTTCATTTGGGTGAAACTTACAGCACATATAGCAATAAATAAGTGTAAAATTCACAGATGTCCTAGGCAGAGGTGACAGGCTGAAGGTAACTATAGCACTGCCTTGAAGAAAATACAAGGAAATTCATGTTTATATTAAGAGAAGATTGCTCTTCACGGTAGAATGACAGAATGGTTTGGATTGGAAAGGACCTTAAAGATCATCTAATTTCAATTTCCCTACCAAAGGCATGGACACATCCTGCTAGACCAAGTTGCTCAAGACCCCATCCAACTTGGCTTTGAACATTTCCAGGATTGGAGCCTCCACAGCTTCTCTAGGCAACCTGTTCCAGTGCCTCACCAATCTTATGGCAATGATTGTTTTTTCCCAAATGTTTAATCTAAATCGAGCTTCTTCCAGTTGGAAACCCTTATCCCTTGTCCTGTCATGTTGTGTGTTTGTAAAGCATTTCCCCCCAGCTATCTTGTAGGCCTTCTTAAAATAGTACTTTTCATCCTACTGTTAATGTGCTCTAGGGTGTAAAAACTTCTGTCTCTTTTTTCTCTTTCATCCCTGAGGACTCAAAACCACTCTGTACTCAACTGTAAACTTGGCTTGACTTTTGTGAACTGTGATTATGTCTTAGATCATTCCTATGCTATGTAGCTGTGCTTACTGTGTCTTAAGTCATTTGCTTTGGACAAGAAAAAGAATTCAAGAGGCAGTGACTGAGGAAAAGGATGATTGATGTGTAAATGCCAATATGCACATTTCTGTGCTATCTCCAATTAAGTGTTGCTGGTTTTGAGTCCTTTGCAAATTGTGTGCATCTATTTGCTAGCTTGCTGTAGTTCATGAGTGGTTGATACCTGTCAGGTTTTCCCAAATTTTAAACAGTGAGCTTATGGTGAACTTGTGTGGTAGTTTGAGGTTCCCTTAAGAAGACCAGAGAGATAAAAACCCATCCCAGGAGGCGGACCTGGTCATCCCCAGAAATTGTGATTTTGTTATCCAATCCCATACTTTATAAGTGGACGGCAAAGTCAAATATTTCTCTTTTCTCTCCCTTCCTTACGGATGTTATCTGGGTAACTGTGGGAGTATACATTCATGGCTGCAGCCACACTGAATTTCTGCTGCACAATCATGACCTGCATGGGCTTAATGGGAGACAGCGTGGGGGGAGAGAAAATGAGTACTGGGGTTTGGTGGTTTAACCTGGTTAGGAAGAAGGTTTTGGGGGAATTCTCATGTATCCTGTTCCTGTATTGGGTTTTAAGGAGTCATGTGTGCTATATTTTTCTTCCTGTACATCTTCAAATACACTTTTCCATATTCCTCTCCAATTCAGTAAGAGCATTTTTATTTCACTGCCTCTTAAACAAAAACGTAGACAACTTGATCTCTGTTGTTCTTAGAATACAGCAGTAGAAAGTAAGCTTTTTTCACCATCCTATGTCGTGTTCTCAGAGGGGAGGAGTTTATGCAGAATCTTGTATGTTAAATGTTGTTTTCTGTCTATCACTGCAGTGTCTAGGTAAGGACAGATTGAGAAATTCTGAGGACTCTGTGGTCTAATGCTCATCTCTAGTAAAGTGTGTCAGTGTGATGCAGGTACTGAAAAGTGGTGGTTCTTGTTTCGATATTTACAATAATACCTTAATGGTCATGTTTCTGAGATACTGCCACAGGTACTGAAAGTGTATATTGAGTAGTATCAAATCATGTTAAGTGTGAGTGCGTGGGTATGCTTACTTTCAATACTGTAGATTGAAAAGTGTAATTCATTAATGGTGAACTACTATCGGTAAACTACTAGTATGATGGATCACAAATGCTTACTTAGAAAATGCTGAATATGCTGTACACATTTATATGCTTGCTTTTATAATTACTTATAGTTATTCATACCCACACCTTGTTCAATGCTTTAACCATTCATTGTCAGATTTTTTTTTTTTTTAAGTGAGAAATTTATCTTTCACACATGTATTGTTTTTTGAGAGTAGCAAAGGTGTTATGATTTACTGATTCCATATGCTTTTTTTNTATTTTCTTTTTCCATATTTTTTTTTTTTTTTTTTTTTTTTTTTGGTAGCTTTAATCAATGTAGAAATATATTTAGGAAACAACATCTCAAGTTGGATGTGCCTCTTTTCACTCAGTCATTCAAATTAGATAAATATAACACTAAATAATCTTAAACTTGAAAGACTCAGGCTTATGATGATTTTGGAAGGATCCTATGATTTTTTTCTCCCTACCTTGCCACTTGCCAATAGAGAGAAGAAGAAAGTAGTCATGAAGAAGGATTTGTTCTGACTTTGGAACCTCACATTTAAAACCATGATAAACCCACTTTTACAGTAATGAACAGTTTCAGTCAGAAAATCAGGTACTATTTAAAAAAAAAAAAAAAAGTTTTTTTTCCAAAATATAACATTGTAAAACACTGAATATTTCTTAAAGTGTAATCTTCCATTGAACACTGTTTAGCACCAGACTTGGTAGAATTAGATGATATTTGGACTCAATGATCTTAAAGGTCTTTTCCAACTGAAACAGTTCTATGGTTTTATGATTCTATGACCAGTTAAATGGTAATGGATGGCAAGCACTCAGTGTGTTACCCCCTTGGAATATAATTAGTAGTCTGTTTCATAGTACCCTTTAATACCTGTCTAAAAGTATTTGAAGGATAGTATTGTGATCTACTTTTTTTTTTTTAATAAATTCATTGCAATTTTTCCCATAATGAGCCTTTTTCATCACTGAGAAATCGTATGCCAGATCATAGAGTACTGCCGGTATTAGTAAGTGGAATTGTGAAGAAGGAAATTGTGTTATTCCTTCAGACTGAACAGGGATTTTATCTTCAAAGGCTAAATGCGAGACTGTAAAGAAAATCAAACATTCTTTAAAATAACTAATGTTCTTCCACTGGTTAAACTATTGTTTGGAAATTGATATTGTACCTCTTGAGGCGAATTAAAGACATTTGTACTTAAATATAAAAAAAAAAAAAAAAAAAAAAAAAAAAAAAAAAAAAAAGAATTAACAGTGCATCAATCAGAATTCTGCTGCAATAACTGGTTCTGAAAGGAGTGTGCAAAGATGCCTGGCAACCATGTGCCTTATATACACCTGCCCACTGTCCTGTGAATGGCTGCATAGTGCACCTCAACCTTCCCTTGGATCAGTTTCCACTGCCTAAACATGGCTGCAGAGGACAGTGATGGTGTTCCAGAACAGCTACAAGATAACAGGGAATCATTCTATCTTTCTCATTCTTTCTCCCAATCTGTTTAACCTATTTTGCAGTTGTTCCTTGACTCCATGACTTCTTGGTCACAAATTTACCACTGCTGCTGAGCAGTTACAACTTGAATTTCCTCTTCATTTCATTTGCACTGATGTAGGTTTTCCATAATGTTTTTATTATCTTTTATTATACTTAAGAACTCTGATCTTGTTGCTTATATGTTAAAATAGTGTTCTGCCAGACTGACATACTGCTTTTTGATCATGGGAAAAATACAGATGTCTACAATATTTTCTGGGGAAAAAAAAAAAAAAAAAAAAAAAAAAAGAAAAAAAAAAAAGTGAAGTAAAGAATGGTGCCTGGTGCAAATTGTTCACTCATTTACTTGGAAATATTTATGCTTTCATCATGTGCAGAAAATGTTCATAAACCAAATATTTTCAGCACTAGGTTTCTTTCTTTGGTTTTGTTTGGTTTTTAATTGACTCAGTTTTTGTTTTGTTTTGTTTTGTTTTGTTTTGTTTTTTTAAGAGTGAAATTTCCTGCGGAATGAAATAATGTTACATGATTAATCAAAACAAAGGTTTACAGATCCAGTGTTCTATCAGTAACATAGTATTTGTAAACTCCTTTCATTATCTTTTGCAAGCATCAGAAATTCCGATGCCAGATTGTTCCTTTTTACTGTGGCCTCATTTTTTTTCCTGGCAGGTTCACTATTTCTGACATATGATTTGGCTGCCAAATCTGGCCTTGGCTACTCTTTTTACCTTGTGTTACTGTTGCTGAGATACATAGGTTTTTCATAGCGACAGGAATAGATGGAGATAGATCCTTCCACTTTGAAAGTCTTGTGTGTACTGGAATATTTAAGACAATAAAAAAGGGAAAATTAATAGTCATTTAAAATGTGCATTGTGGATAACCCACCTGTAATACATGATCTTTGCTGGCAGATGGGTTTACTCATAAGAGCTTTTTGCACATGTCAACACTCTTTGGAGGTACAGTGTTGCTAACTCATATAGTTTTCATGCGAGCTTTTGGTATCATAAAACTTCCATGAAACTCCATCATTAGAACAATTGCATAAAATGAAATCTTTGCAGAGATTTTTTAATCATCTAATCTTTGTAATGGTGGAACAGAGAACGGAAATGATTAATGAGTTATCTTAGTGAAGGCATGAATATTCTACATGCAGCTCTCAAGAATTTAAAGTACAAGTTGTATTCTGGGCTTTCAGCACTTCAGCATAGACCTAGCTGATGTCAGTACCTGTAAAACAGCAGGATCTTCTAAATATATTGCCTGTTTTTTTCCCTTTTTCTAAGTCTCAGAGTGCTTGTGCTTCCTACATTTTTTTAAATTTATTTTTGATTTGACAATTGATTGAGTCTTGGGAAATTTCTGTCATTATTGAAAATCTGTGGGGAAAAAAAGAAAAAAAGAGAGGGCTTGGTATGATTTAATTCTCATGAGCTAAACTTCTTTTACATAACAAGAATGAATTCTTTTACATAACAGGAATGAGTTCTTTAGGCTGGCAAGATTGCACTTGTAGCCATGTACTTGCAAATCTCAGTGTAGACAAATGTGGCAGGAAGGTGGTGTGTTTTAGTTTCTTTAGTGATAAATCATGATTTTTTAATTTTAATGAAAATATTTAGCATATGTCTGCATCTTTCTAATGTGCTTCATACTACAGAGCTCTCTTTGACCTTCATTTTGCACTCAGTTTTTATGTAGCTTTCCTATTGATGCTCATGGGTAATTGCATATGTGAGTTTAATACAGGACACAAATAGTTTAATTGCAGATGTCAGTTCAGAACCTGTCTAGGGATAATAAGGACACTATCTGTTGTTGTTCTTTTGATTGTTGTAGTGTTTTTATATATGTTCAGAGGAAAAAACCAAATGCAGAACATCCTGCACAAATATTTTGGTTTTTTTTTTTAAATACCTCATTCATTGCTATTGTATATTGACCTCATAACAGTAAGAGCTGATACATTTCAAAGTGACAGAAAGCTTCTTTCCCATTCCTCTTTTTCTTTCATTAGTAGCAATTTTGATGATTTTGTAGTTCCTTTATGTCACATCACTGAAACTGTAGAGCCATTTTTCTTTTTAGTGAAAACACTGGTTTGTGTCAAACCAGGAGATAAACAGTCATGACAGTTAAGAAAGCTGATCCTCATTAAGACTTGTAGTGGCAGTTGGTGTTTTCTGTTAGATTGATGGATTACATTTACAGGATCCATCAGGTGTCCAGATGCAGTGCATTGCTGATTGGACTTTCTAGAATTTTTCTGAGAAAGCAGGGTTCTGGAGTATGCTGTCATTTCATGCCTTTGTAGGTGGCAAGCTGCAGAAACTAGCAAAGCTGTTCAAAGATCCAGATAATTTTTTATTTATTTATTTAATGATAGGGTGTTTTTTAAAGAGTATCGACAGTTGATCTATTTCTTCTGATTTTTTTTTTTTCTTAAATATGTATTTTGGTTTAGTTATATCATGGAGTTAGGAACTTTGAATTGTGTTTTGTTTTAAAGTTTTTCACATTTAGTAGGAGTCCTTATCTCAAGTTGACCTTTATGATTTAAAGGAACTTATTGGATGCTCCTGATTATGGAAGTATGTGTGGTACATGTAGCATAACTGGTTCGCTTACCCTATCTATTTGCAATGTCTTTGCCTCATGAAAGAGTTTTTTCTGAAGTTGGGCTTTGTATACCACAGTTCTGCTGTTTGTACCGTAACAGTAAGTGAAATTCTAAGATTGATTTTTGACCATGTTGCACAACTTCAAGAGTCCTTTGACTTCAAAACATCACCTTGATATTTATGCCTTTGTTAGTACCATGATCACACAAAAACTCCAGAATATAGCTGCTTCTCTTACCACCCTACCTGTCCTCTGCCATCAGTTTAAGTTATGATTTAATAGCATGGTCTGATACTGAAATGGCCTCCTATCAATGGTCTGGTATGAAATACCGTGGAAGATTAAATACCCAAAATAAAATACCAGACTAGCTCGGAAGGTTTGGAAACAAAATGAAGCTATATATTTACTGCATGCTAAAATCTAGAAGTATAAAATACAATATATATGTACAAAGTATATTCACATATATTTACAGGTATTTTACAATTCAGAAATAACACAGAAAAAAACCCTTGAATTGTTCACCCACCCATCTGGACAAGGGAAAACGTAACTAGCTCTCTCCCAAGAGAGAAATCAGAAAGGCCTCGCTACTATCTACTTAACCATAAACAAGAGTCTCAGCCAAGGTCAGTGAAGCTATGCA
>WBNM01046304.1:76372-88485 GCA_013399055.1 Ramphastos sulfuratus | reverse complement strand
CCTGGCCTTGAACACCTCCAGGGAGGGAGCAGCCACAACCTCCCTGGGCAACCTGTGCCAGTGTCTCACCACCCTCACTGCAAAGAACTTCCTCCTAACATCCAGTTTCAATCTCCCCTCTGCCAGTTTAAACCCATTGCCCCTTGTCCTGTCATTGCAAGACCTTGTCAATAGTCCCTCCCCAGCCTTCCTGTAGGCTCCCTTCAAATACTGGAAGGCTACTGCAGAGCCCCAAATCTCGTAGCCTGTCCTTATAGCAGAGCTGTAAAAAGCAGAGAAGTAAAAAGAGAAGTCAACAGTTCTACCACCATGGATTTCCATCGGGCAGACTTCGGCTTGTTTCGGAGACTGGTGTACAGAGTCCCTTGAGAGGCAGTACTGGAGGGTCAAGGAGTCCAGGAAGGCTGGATGCTGCTGAGGGGGGAAGTCTTAAAGGCACAGGAACAGGCTGTTCCCATGTGTCCAAAGATGAGTTGGTGGGGAAGAAGGCTGGCCTGGCTGAGTAGAGACATTTGATTGAAACTCAGGGATAAAAAACAGAGTTTATGGTCATTGGAAGAAGGGGCAGCCCACTCAGGAGGACTACAAAGTTGTTTTGAGGCTATGCAGTGAGAAAATTAGAAGGGCCAAACTGCAAATTAATCTGGATTCAGCTGTAAAAGACAACAATTAATGCTTCTACAACTATACTAGCAACAAAAGGAGGACTAAGGAGGATCCCTGTCCTTTGTTGGATGCAGGGAGGAACACAGTAGAAAAAGGATGGCGAAAAGGCTGAGGTACTCAATACTTCTCTTTCCTCAGCCTTTAGTAGTAAGACCAGTTGTTTGCTGGATACCCAGCCTTCTGAGCTGGAAGATAGGGATAAGGATCAAAATGAAGCCCCCATAATCCAAGATGACCTGGTTAGTGACCTGCAGCTGCCGACCTTAGATGTACAGCAGTCTATGGGGCCAGATGGCATATAGCCAAGGATACTGAAGAAGCTGGTGGAAGTGCTCACCAAGGCACTTTCCATCATTTGCCATCAGTCCTGACTAACTGGGGAGGTCCCAGCTGACTGGAGATTGGGAAACATGACATCCATCTACTAGAAGGGACAGAAGGAGGACCCAGACCTGTCAGTCTGACCTGAGTGCTAGGGGAGCACATGGACCAGGTAGATGATCTTGAGTGCCATTATGCAACACATACAGGACAATCAGGTGATCATGCCCAGTCAGCATGGATTCAACAAGGACAGGAACCTAATCTCCTCCTATAACAAAGTGACTTACTTGGTGGATGAGGGGAAGGCTGTAGATGTTTATCTGGACTTCAGTAGAGCCTTTGACACTGTTCCACAGTATCCTCCTGGAGAATCTGGCTGCTCATGGCTTGAGTGGGTGTATGCTTGGCTGGCTAAAAAACTGTCTGGATCTATGAGACCCAAAGAGTGATAGTGGAGTTAAATCCAGTTGGTGTATGTTCACACGTGGTGTTCCTCAGAGCTCAGTACTGGGGCCAATTCTCTTCAGTCCCTTTTAAGTGATCTGGACTGCAGGGGACTCTGTTCATCCTCATTAAGTCTGCAGATGACACCAAGCTGACCTGCTTGGAAGGCTCTCCAGAGGGAGCTGAACAAACTGGACTGGTGGGGTGACACCAGTTACATGAGGTTCAACAAAGCCAAGTTCTGCCTCCTGCACTTGGGTCACAGCAACTCAATCCAGTGCTACAGGCTTGGGGAAGTGTGGCTAGAAAGCTGCCCAGGAGGGTCTTGATCAACAGTCAGCTACGAGCCAGCAGTGTGCCTGGGTGTCTAAGAAGACCAACCGCATCCTGGCCTGCATCAGGAACAGTGTGACAAGCAGGACCAGGAAAGTTATTGTTCCCCAGTACCCAGCGCTGGTGAGACTACATCTTGAGTGCTGTGTTCAGGGAACTATAAGAAAGACACTGAGTTGCTGGAGTGTGTCCAGAGATGGGCAACAAAGCTGATGAAGTGTCTGGAGAAAGGTCTTGTGAGCATAAACTGAGGGAAATGGGGTAGTTTAGTCTGGAGAAAAGGAGGCGGAAGTGAAACCTCACCACTTGAAAAGAGATTGTAGTGTGGTGGGTGTTGGTCTCTTTTTCCTGGTAAGATGTGATGGGATGAGAGGAAGTGCCAGGGAGTTGTGCCAGGGGAGGTTTAGATTGGATATTAGAAGAAACTTCTTCATGAAATTCTATCAAACACTGTAAGAGGCTTTCAAGGGAGGCGGTTGAATCCCTGTCTCTAGAGGTATTTAAAAGACTCAATCATCTTAAAGGTCTCTTCCAACCAAAACTATTCTATGGTTCTATGACTTGGTGCATTTGGGAGCCCAAGTGAACTGATTCTGTATTAAAACTGTTTCTCCCTTATGTTTTAAATGCTTTTGAAAGGGAAGTTGAGGTCCCCTAGGTATTCCAGGCATTTCTAATAAGATTTCTGATGCTATTTAGGGGCAAATGTATTAGACCTTCACTTGCATAGAATAAATGAGAAAGTACCAAGTTTAATTTTCAAATTAAAATTTGAGTTTGGGGGTGGAATGCTCAGAAAAATTATGCTGGAAACTAAGGCAGTTTGATCCTAAATGTAGTGAAAATAAACATAACCCTTAAATTGTATCTTAAATGTAAGTCTCAGTCTAAGTGACTAAGACACACTGTGGAAGCTGCTGTAAATTCCTGTTCAGGGACACTCTGTAGCTGAAGGAATCCACAGGACACGGTAAGAAGTAAGGCACTCCATTACATTATAGGACATTTTATGTGAGGCTCTGGCATTTTTACTGACTACTTGCCTTTACTGTAATGGGCTGTTTCTCTTTGTGGTTCCTAATGTGTTTTTCTAAATATTTCTAGTAAATATGGAGTCTTTAAAATACACAAAAAACACAGCACAGACACAAAACATCAATTTTACTTCTAACTGTACTGATTAATTCCTGTCTGTCTTGAGTTTTGCCTGGGAAAGCTATTAAACATTCTGAAATTGAGGTCAAGAGAGTTTTGTGCTTGCAAGTTTTCTACTATGTCAACTAAATAGGCTCTGTTCCTCAATCAAAATGCAGCTGTTAATCATTTTTCTGCTCCTCAGCCATTTCCACCGTAGTTCCTCATTGCTTATATTCCCTCATCAGAGAATGTTGCTTTCAAATAGCTGCTGAAATGCTGTTGGGTGAAAGGTGCCTTACCCAAAAGATGCATTAGAAACAACCTGTAGCCCAAATGGGCAGAGTAGTCTCCCACAAAACAAAAGTAATTCCTTTGGAGTTAGAAGAGTTCATCAATGCTATGTGTAAGTATCTTGGAGTAAGATCCACATCTGAACCCGAAGTGCACATTATCCTATAATATTAGAGCTAAAAAAACAAGTTTATTAGTGTCCTAGTCTTACCTTGGACAAAGATGTGAAGAACTACCTCACTTTAAATAAATGTGGGGTTTTTTTAAATTTAGTTTCAAGATTTTAGGCTCCCATCTCCATATTAGTTAATTAGTTAATTAGTCTATGGAGAGAAAGTATCAGAGGTCCAGAAGAATAAGCAAAGAAACAGTTTGTTTGTAGGCAAAACAGTAAGTTCAATGAACTTACAGTTCGGCAAGGGAAATTTCTTTTCAGTTTTCTCTCCCTCTGCATGCTTAAACTTCCTTCTGATCTTAGGGAACGCTGATTTTGCTGTTAGATGGCTCCTAAAGCCAGCACGACTGCAGGAGCAGAAGCAGTGTGGCTAATGGAAGCGGTTCACTGCAGCCTGAGTGAGGGCAGGACAAGGGTCTGTCGACTGTGGTGGTGTTGCATCAGGCATAAGCCAGGCAGGAGCTCATCTCCAGGTCTTTTGGATGTATATATATTTTAACCCACGTGGTTAGATGGAATTGGGATGCCAGGCACTTGGTTGTGATGCAGAGATCATTTGATTTTTCAGCTATGTACATACCTCACAGTGGTTCTCGGTGTGTTTTTGTAATTAGGCATATTTAACTGTGCCTTGTTTTACTGCTGTAGGAAGAATCTCATTTGTCAGCAGTTTTAAGCTTTGCCAAATAAAGGCTTATTGGCAAACTGCATTGAGCACTCTGATAATAACCCAACTTTAGAAAACACACACCCTGCTGTGTTGTATTCAAGCCATGGTGCTGTTGAAATTAAAAGGGAAGACAATGCCCGCTTTCAAAAACTGGAGGTTCTTTGTATTCTAATAAAAGCCTAAATTAATGTTTTAAAAGGTTATTGCTATTTTTTACCAGCTAGCTGGCACTATGTATAAATCTTATTTAGGCAAGGTCCTACGTTATTTCACTGTTTTTAACACGTCAGCCAGTATCATACTGCCATGGATAATCAGTTCCTGAAATTCATTAGTCCAACCCGTTAAACCCCTTTTGTTTAGCTTTAATGGCAGGGTTATTTCTGTGTGCTTGGCAATCTAATATATGATGTACATTCTGACAACATCGGTAGGGACCACAAATATTTCTTACATAACCTTAAAAGACATATGTTTGGCTTATGGCAAAACTAACCTCATCATTCCTGTGTTTCAGGTTGAGGTGTCCATGTGAGGTCCTTTTATAAGAGCGAAGTAATAGGAACTATGTATAATTTAATCTCGTTGGCTTTTAATACGTTTCCTTCAGCTTTTAAAGAGTGCTCTAGGAAATGGAAAAACACACAGTCAGCTATGAAATTCTATGACACTGATGCAGCCAGGCTATAAAATATTCTTTGCATCTTAATTGCATTTTATATAGCCATATAACCTTGTGTAATTCTTAACTCCATAAATCCTAGCTTTGCATCCCGCTCTGGCAGCTCGGCGAGAGTGGCAGAGGAATGTTTCCCACAGTTCATTGCTCACTTCATTTGTGTGGGCAGAGCAATAACGTCAGGACTGTGCAGGGAACTTACACTGAACTTTGCAAACTGCTTTTTGCAGACAAAGGATTCTCCTTGTCGCTGTGGGTGAACCTGATCTCACACGATGAGATCCATAGCTGAGCTCTCCCCAAAAGCAGTCGTGATTTGACAGCCCCATGAACGATGGAGACTGTTTTATGCAGCATGCTTTCTTTACCTAAAGGTTTGGAGGAGAGTTGGAGGGGGAAAACCAGATAGTTTTATTGGCATATAACTGTTGGAACAAAGCAGGCATAACAGAAGCTGAATACCTATCCGTGAGAAACCAAGCCAAAGCCAGAACACTCTTTCAGGCACCACCAACCATGTAAGACGCTGGCATAATGCAAGCCTGCCTGCAAGTGAGGCTCTACCCTGCAATACAACAGATGAGCTTGCAAGTCTTTTCTGCCCTCTTCCAGTGCCATGCTTGCAACCTTGTACTTGTTTCTACTGGAAAACAGAGACTGAGGAAGGGAGACCAAATGCAAAGAATGGAGACTGCGGTTCAGAAGTGAGGAAAACAGTGGGAGGATCATAAAGCAATGATGGATGTGATCTGTTCAACTCTGTAGCTTATTTCTAATAATAGAAGGTTTTTAGAATGGATAGGCAGAGACATAACAGAATCCAGTGGCTGAAAAACGAAGCTAGATAAATTTAGATTAGAAATAATGTTCTGTCTACACCACAGATTACAGCACAATGTTGAGAGACATGAACATTAAATGAGGTAATTCACAGAGCCAAAGCCATCCAACAGCGGTGGCAGGGAGATCCCAGATGGATAGTATTCGGTAGAGTTAAAGCGCCTGCCCAGTGGGCTATGCTGCTGCAGCTCAGCCATTCCCAGCTGCCCAGACAGCATTTAACTTCACCAAATATCCCACTGCTTGACCTGCAATCTGCATCAGAGGCATAGCCCACATCAGAGTCCTCAAGAACAGGCATAGCTAATATTGCAGCATCTCAACAAGGCATTTTGAAGTTAGTGAGTGGCATGCTGTGTCTTGCTTGGCTCATAGACATAGATTTTACAGCAAGATCACCTTCTGGCTTTAGGGATTTTGTGCAGCTGAGTTAGGTGGATGCCGTTGAGGATACGTCGAGAAGTACTCGAGGAGGCTAAGCTATTCATATAGCTGAAAGTTTCAGCTAAACCAGCTGAAACTCAAAATTTCCATGCAATGGTGAATTTTGATATTTTAACATTTGGCTTTGTTTTACTTCAGAAGACTATTTTAGGTTTCTCGTAGCACTGAGATTCTGTAATGCGTTTTTCTATGGAAATACTTTTGCACAAAGTATATTGGTTTTGACAGATCAACATTTCTGCAATGGAAAATCGTTTTTGGGTGAAAATTTCCAACTCTCCACCACACAGTTTCAGTCGAACCTCATGGGTTAATCTCCACCCCTCTGCAGGAGGGACTTTTACAGCCTCTTTTAGAGAACAGAAATAAAGAGGAACTGACTTTGGCCCAAAGGGATTAACTGGTACCCTTATTTCATTAGGCTATTTAAAGCAAAGATCTCATTAAATTTTCATTGGAATAATGTTAGACAAAGTCTGTGAGCTGCAGCTGTTGGGAAGAAGTGAGAGGTCAGCAAATTACTAGATGATAACAAAAAATAGTATTAAAGCATGAGAGATGGAAAATAGAGGGAGAATAAAAGTGCAGGCTGGGGATGTGGGACCTTTCAGTTCTCTGTTTTTATATTTGTTGGATGTGTGGGCACTGATGTGCCGTTTGCTCTGTATAAAACCTGTTGTGCTGTGGAGGTTTTCAGAAGCTGAGAAGACCTCACAAGGCTGGAGCGTCAAAATGAGACTAGGTTGTTCTTACAGTTCATGGCTGAGGCTGTTTTGCTCTCCCTGGTTTAATTAGGTGCTGTGTCAGGGATGACTTATGTTCTCTCAGCTCACCCTGCTGTAACTACTCCACATACATTGTGCAGCACTAATGGATTAGTCTTGTCACCCCTGAAGTTACCGTGTGCACGTTGGGGTCAGACCAGGACAGTATGGCAGCACAGGGAAGAGAGCAGCATAAACCCAAACTCCAGATGCCCTGTGTCATTTGCAGCCTTTGTGTTTCTGAAGCTGGGTTTTGATGTTTATTTTGTATTAGATATCTGGAAATTTAATTAGAAAGCATTTACATTCATTTAACTTGAGGAAGGGTTGAATGATGGTTACCACCTGACTGGTTTTGGTTAGTTTTGGCCCACTTCCCATGCTTTTTGGACCTGTGTAAAACAGTGTTTGGACTGAGTGGCTCAGACTTCACACAAGCTGCTTTCTGGGGACGCTGTTGCTGTGAAATGACAGGTCTGCAGGGCAGCTCCTTCGCATTTGAAGGAATCCACAGTCTGCACTGCAGCCTTAGGACACATTGTCCAACAGTCAGGATGCCTGAGCTCTTATCACAGTGCCATGGCCCCATACCTCTCCTTCCCTGTGTCCTCCTTTGCTTCCTCATCATTGTCTATGGTGGTCTGGCTGTTCTCAACTTATCTCAGAGTGTCAGCAAAGTCCTGGGCATGCAAATGCATCTATATGTGGGACTGGCTGCTGGTCTCTTCCCTACAGCACCCTGTCTCTACCCTACAGCACCCTGTTTCCAGAGGGCTTACACAAATATGAGCAGGGACGGTTTGTGTTTGTGAGGATTCAGGGAAAAGAAAGATTCACAACACTGTCCCATGTCAGCGTCACAGAATCATAGAATCATAGGAAGGTTGGAAGAGACCACAAGGATCATCTAGTTGCAAGCCCTCTGACATGGGCAGGGACACTCTACCCTAGATCAGGCTGCCCAAAGCCTCATCCAGCCCGGCCTTAAACACCTCCAGGGATGGGGCCTCAACCACCTCCCTGGGCAACCCATGCCAGGCTCTCACCACTCTCATGCTCAAGAACTTCCTCCTCACCTCCAGGCTGAATCTCCCCACCTCCAGCTTTGCTCCATTGCCTCTAATCCTGTCACTACCTAAGAGCCTAAAAAGTCCCTCCCCAGCTTTTTTGTAGGTCCCCTTCAGATCCTGGAAGGCCACAAGAAGGTCACCTGGGAGCCTCCTCTCCTGCAGACTGCACAGCCCCAACTCTTTCAGTCTGTCCTCATAGCAGAGCTGCTATAGCCCTCTGAGCATCTTCGTGGCCCTTCTCTGGACACCCTCCAGCATCTCCACATCCCTCTTGTCCCAGGGGCTTCAGAACTGGATGCAGTACTCCAGGTGGGGTCTCACCAGAGCAGAGCAGAGAGGGAGAGTCAGCTCCCTAGACCTGCTGGCCACACTTCTCCTGATGCAGCCCAGGCTCTGGTTGGCTTTCTGGGCTGCAAGTGCAGACTGCTGGCTCATACTACTTGCATTAAGCTCATTGCAGTAAAGCTATCTTATCATTAAATAAAATATTTGCTAGAAAAATTGGATTTGGAGCCCTAAGAATTAAAGTTGAATTCTTTGTTCTTCCTTTTGTGACAGAAGTGCTAACAGTGTCATACTTTAATGACACTAAATGGACTTAATGCAAAGCTGCTGCAGCTAAGGACAGCTCTGCTTCTTTCCCTTCCCCTGCCAGTGCCCCCCGCTGCTCCCCCTTCTGCTGGCACTGATAATTTTCTGCCCCCACCAGCAAACCTGTTCAGAAAGCTAAATCAGCAGAAAACTAACCTTACAGGAATGAGCAGAGAGCTGTCAGCTGGCTCAGATCTCTAACCCAGCTCATCTGAGGCCAGAAAAATGCCAGTGCACAGAGTGGGAGGAGAGGAGTAGGACCTTTTTCAGTGGTGGCTATTGTTTAAATAAGAAAACTTTCCCTACAGAGCTACAACCTAAGACTTGAAAATGCCAAGATGTGTACCTGCTCTTTCTAAGCCTCCTAGGCTCTCAGTTCCCACCTGAATTGCTTACATTCTGCTTATATTCTATATGCTCTTCTGTAAGCCTCAGACCTGCAAGTCCCTACAGCTGCCAGCACTTCAGCAGATCCAGTCTGCAAAAGTTCTTTCCTATATCTACTTGCTTTTTTTATATACTTACATTGCACTGCAAATCCTGATAGTGTTTTTCCCTTAGGATTATAAATCCTAACAAAGTATATTGAAACCATTGAGCTCTTTCAGTTAGCAGTTCCTGGATGAGATAATGTTGTCTTTTTCTGTGAGTAGGGGTACAATTGCTGCTGGAATTTGGCAACTGTGGAAGACTTATGTAGTATCACTAAAAAAGGAATAAAGTAGTTATCACAGAAAGGTAGGGAAACCTGAGCTGTATCAACCAATGCCTCTTCTGCAGCCTGATGTGTACATAGATGGAGTTCACATGGACAGAATTGGTATGGGCTTTACTGGCTGGAAGCTGAATTCAGACAAATCAGTCTGCAGGTCAAGTGTGATGTATATGTAGATATGTATTGATCCTTATGAATCTACCATTGAACTTGTATCAACATAGGGTCAAAGTCTTAGCTGAATTATAATGAAGTGTGATTCCACTAATTTAATCTACTCCTTTGCATATCTGCATCACTATCAGTTGTTAATAATCTTTATGCTTTAGGAACAGACTATCTAACTCTATTGCCTTTGAAAAACAAAAAAGGCTAGAAAGAGGAGCTGGGGAACTCCAGGCCGGTCAGTCTTGCCTCTGTGCCCGGTAAGATCATGGAGTAGATCCTCCTAGAGGCACTACTGAGACAGGAGAATAGTGAAGAGGTGATTGGGTACAATCAGCATGGCTTCACCAAGGGCAAATCCTGCCTGACAAACCTGGCGGCCTTCTATGAACAGGTCACAACACTAATGGATGAGGGACAAGCAACTGATGTTATTTACTTGGGCCTGAGCAAAGCCTTTGACACTGTCCTATACCACATTCTGGTCTCCAAGCTGGTGAGACATGGGTTTGATGGGTGGACAACCAGATGGATAAAGAAGTGGCTCGATGGCCACACCCAAACAGTGGCTGCCAGTGGCTCCATGTCCACGTAAAGGCCAGGGACAAGCACAGTCCCTCAGGGATCAGTCCTGGGACCAGTCTTGTTCAGCATGTTTGTCAGTGCCACAGACAGAGGCACTGAGTGCAGCCTCAGCAAGTTTGCTGATGACACCAAGCTGTGGGGTGCAGCAGACATGCTGGAGGGCAGGGATGGCATCCAGAGGGCCATGGACAGGCTGGAGAGGTGGGCACAAGCCAACCTCATCAGGTTCAACAAGACCAAGTGCAAGGTCCTGCAGCTGGGTCAAGGCAATGCCAAGCACAAATACAGGCTGGGCAGTGAGTGGCTGGAGAGCAGCCCTGAGTTGAGGAACTTGGGGGTGCTGGTGCACGAGAGGCTCAACATGAGCCAGCAGTGTGCACTTGCAGCCCAGAAAGCCAACCAGAGCCTGGGCTGCATCAGAAGTGTGGCCAACAGGGTGAGTGAGGTGATTCTCCCTCTCTACTCCGCTCTGGTGAGACCCCACCTGGAGTACTGCATCCAGTTCTGGAGTCCCTGTTGCAAGAGGGATGTGGAGATGCTGGAGTGTGTCCAGAGAAGGGCCACAAGGATGGTCAGAGGGCTATAGCAGCTCTGCTATGAGGACAGACTGAAAGAGTTGGGGCTGTGCAGTCTGGAGGAGGCTCCCAGGTGACCTTCTTGTGGCCTTCCAGGATCTGAAGGGGACCTACAAAAAAGCTGGGGAGGGACTTTTTAGGCTTTTAGGCAGTGCCAGGACTAGGGGGAATGGAGCAAAGCTGGAGGTGGGGAGATTCAGCCTGGAGATGAGGAGGAAGTTCTTGAGCATGAGAGTGGTGAGAGCCTGGCATGGGTTGCCCAGGGAGGTGGTTGAGGCCCCATCCCTGGAGGTGTTTAAGGCCAGGCTGGATGAGGCTTTGGGCAGCCTGATCTAGGGTAGAGTGTCCCTGCCCATGTCAGAGGGGTTGCAACTAGATGATCCTTGTGGTCCCTTCTGACCCTGCCTGATTCTATGATTCTATGATACGTGTAGGCTTATGATTTCTTCAACCACACTTTGATGTCCTGACTATTTTTCTCCTTCCAAAACTGGCTTATGAAATGTTTGGGTTTATAATCAACCTATGCACACTATAAGAAGACATCCTGAGCCAAGTTTATGTGCTTTCTTGTATGTTACAGTCAGACAGATTTTCAAATACACCAAAACCCCCTATTGTGCTCTTAAATGGTATTAGAATTGCCATTTTGCTGTTTTGCAACTATGAATCATTAGACTCCAGCAATTAGATCATCCAGTTCAGGCTCCTGATCCTCATCAGATTGTTCTCTACAAATATTTTCCTCGTACAAGGTCTTGCATTAAGTTTACTACATCATAGAGTTTCCAGAGCTTCCCTTGGAAAATAGTGGGTCAAGAATACTAGGAAACATCAAATCACATTGAATATGTCATTCCAGACTGTAAACAAACAAAGCTAAAAATAATTTGAGGACCACGTACAGTGGAAAACTTCCACTTCCAAAACAACTGCCAAGCAGCTATTCTAAGGGAATCCTTGCATACCCTTTTACAGTTGTAGGTTTTCCCTCATCAGAGATTTTTATTTGAATATAAAGCATTGAGGGAGTGTGCTGGAAGTTCAGAATAGTTTATCTGTGAGAGATAGAAAATGAAGCAGATTCCTAATTCTGCTGCTTGTTTACATGTCATCCTGCCTTACTGGCAAATAATTATAAGCAGAATCAAATGATAGATATCTGCTGTGCTGCATTCCACTGCTCTGATTTAGTTGCACTGAGCATGGAGGTTCTGAGTCTGATTTTTGAAGCTGTCAGGCGCCAAATGGCATGCTTCACATTAGCCTGCAAGTTCTGTACCTAATTTGCATTCAGTTATGCAAATTAAACTTTTGACTTAAGTAATCACACACAAATCAATATGTCATATCGTTTGCACACATGCTTATTCACTTCATTTGCTCAAACAAAATATATACTTAAAATAAGTAGGCAGCTTAGTCCCTTCACCATTTTAGTAACCATCTTGGGTGTTTCTCGGTCTGATAATGTTCTTTCTTAATAGGAGAGCTGCAAGTAGTTAATGATCAAGGCACTCCTTATTAACATTTCCCTTGTGCATTTTTACATGTCTGTAGAATCTATATAGAATCATAGAATGGTAATGTTGGAAGGGACCTCAAAGATCATCCAGTTCCAACCCCCTGCCATAGGCAGGGACAC
>WBNM01046304.1:49071-76189 GCA_013399055.1 Ramphastos sulfuratus | reverse complement strand
AAAAAAAAAAAAAAAAAAAGCTTCTGTATTTAAATATCCATTCTGTCAGTAGCATTCCTCTTTTCCAAGAGGTCGTAATAATGTGAATTGTTATCTGATGAAAAAAGATCAGCTTTTGGAAGACATGTGAAATTATTTAGCAAGTGAAGCAAAAAGTGAGGGTTCAAAATATTTCAAATGCATTTTGAATCTTCAGGGAAAAGCGGCTCTTGGCACAGGCACAGCAAACTGGCTTGGTACACTAATGCTTAACAAATATCTTGTCTATGAAAAATGCATTCGATAAGCAAGGTCTTTTGAAATTAATATGGTTTTATTAGTTCTTTGTGTGCAAAATTGGAATGTAACCAGTTCCTGTAAATTAGATAAATAAGCAGTTTAGGAATTAATCCTAAAGAAGAGCTCCAAAGACAATAATATGATTCTCCTAAGACCACCATAGGACATACTGCAGCTGCCTGCTCAGGTGGTGCAGCACCAAAACCAGCAGCCTGCATGGTGAGTTGAAGGACTGTGAAGGACATTTCCTATGGGTAGGCCATTTCTTTTATTACATTCAGCACTGTTCAGGTAGATAAGAAAGGCTCAAACGCAATAACTGAAAGGAGCTGCACACTGAATTGCAGAAAGCTGAAGCTCCTCCTAAGCTGTAATGATGCTGAGATTTCTGCTTCATTGTATATGCTGCAATACTTTGGGGATTAGAATCATAGAATGGTAAGGTTGGAAGGGACCTCAAAGATCATCCAGTTCCAACCCCCTGCCATAAGCAGGGACACCTCCCACTAGTACAGGTCACTCAAAGCCTCATCCAACCTGGCCTTGAAGTACCAAAGGTTTATTCATAACCCTTTGGTACACAAGGAAATGGGCTCTCAGAACCGTCAGCTGTTGTTTCCAGGCACCATGATACATTAGTTGTTGCTTTAGATAACCTGTCTTCATCCCTCTTGGTCAGGTACATTAAGTTCTTGTTGGTCAAGATAGCATGATTCTGGCCAAAGTAACCCATGGTCAGGAGAGAAACTTCCATGGTCTGTCATAGAATCATAGAATCAGTCAGGGTTGGAAAGGACCACAAGGTTCATCTAGTTCCAACCTCCTTGACATGGGCAGGGACACCCTACCCTAGATCAGGATTCCCAGAGCCTCATCCAACCTGGCCTTAAACTCCTCCAGGGGTGGGGCCTCACCCACCTCCCTGGGCAACCCATTCCAGGCTCTCACCACTCTCATGCTGAAGAACTTCAATGAGAACTGCCTTTCATCACTGCACAAGAAGGTCACCTGGGAGCCTCCTCCAGACTGCACAGCCCCAACTCCTTCAGTCTGTCCTCATAGCAGAGCTGCTCCAGCCCTCTGAGCATCCTCATGGCCATTCTCTGGACACGCTCCAGCATCTCCACATCCCTCTTGCAACAGGGGTTCCAGAACTGGATGCAGTACTCCATCTTTCCTCTGAAATGGACCTGTGCCAGAAAGGTCCAAGATGATCACAGCAGTGGCAGACAGCCCAAGAAACAGTGCTACCTTCCCAGCATCCATCCACACCATGCCACACACTTGCAGGGAGGGCATTAGACTGCAGGGAATATTTAGAAGGCCTGAAATGATAAAAAAACATAGTGTATGAAACAAACCTGCAAGGTGGCTTTCAGTGGCAGGAATCAGGCAGGCCCTGAGCGTTGCTTGACTCATGAGGAGGCTGCAACATGGCCTGGAAAGAGGTTTGTCCTGCGACCTCAGACCAAACAACCCCTTTGCAAACAATGCCGGCGAGAGATAAGTTTTGCTTTGTTTTGGCCTGTGCAGTAATTGTGATTAAAAATAGAGTCCTCGGCGACAGCAGCAAAGAGCAAAACAGCTATGGCATTGTTAACTTTATCGGGAGAAACAGGGAGTGCAAAGGATGAAAATGAGGCAAGAGGAGGTACTGAGACTAGAAAAACCATGGGAGATCCAAGGACTGGATCAGGCTGGATCACATAATCAATATACTTGGTCATTCTTGGTGCAATAATGTTTTCTCCGAGGCTTCATGTTTAAATGAAAGCTTTAACCTCTTAGTACTTACCAACTAAAGATGACAAACCTGTTCTTAGATCATCCATTCCTTAATTCCAGTTCAAGATTATACCACTACAGCTAAATCATTTGGTCTTATAGAATCATAGAATGGTAAGGTTGGAAGGGACCTCAAAGATCATCTAGTTCCAACCCCCTGCCATAGGCAGGGACACCTCCCACTAGTACAGCTCACTCAAGGCCTCCTCCAACCTGGCCTTGAACACCTCCAGGAAGGGAGCAGACACAACCTCCCTGGGCAACCTGTGCCACTGTTTCAATACCCTCACTGCAATATACTTCCTCCTAACATCCAGTTTCAATCTCCCTTCTGCCAGTTTAAACCCATTGCCCCTTATGCTGTCATTGCAAGACCTTGTCAATAGTCCCTCCCCAGCCTTCCTGTAGGCCCCCTTCAGATACTGAAAGGCTACTCTAAGGTTTCCTCAAAGCCTTCTCTTCTCCAGGCTGCAGAGCCCCAACTGTCTCAGCCTGTCCTCATAGCAGAGCTGCTGCAGCNAAACAATGGTGATGTCTACTTCACTCATAGGCTTGCTGACATGGATAAAACTAAGAACATAAACATTAGATAAGACAGTCGGTCTCGGTAGGGCACAGCGTCTGGGGCTGTCTAGCAGCTTCTGAACTTCTCTCTGCCGATTAATTTCACTAACCACTTTTTCTTCTAATTCCTCCTCTGGCCAATCCTCAAAACCTTGGAGTAAGGTATAGGGGTGGGGAGAAGGTGGAAGGGTGGTTGGGAGCCCCTCCTGGGGTCTCTGATTTCTGGGAGGGGTGTTGTGTTTCTGTATTACCTTTACCTTGTATATTTCTGTAAGTATTCCTGTATATAGTGTATATATCTGCTTGTGTATTGTGCCGAGCTGTAAATAGAGCTTCATCTAAACTTCCAGCCGGCTGAGTTTTAGTCTGGGTCATTTTACAAAGTGTGGGGGGTGGGTAACTCCCAAACCTACATCAATAAATTTGGCCTTCATGATGAGAGAAGAGTTTCGAAGTTTGCTTTTAAATAGTATGGAACAGAATCACCCATGTCTGCAGAAACAGATCCCTTCCTTAGCATTCAGTAGTGTGTGTTGCATTACACTGGCATCCAGTTGTTTCTCCCATATGAAAGCTCCATTTTCCTGGCTGTTACAAGAATATACATACATACATATATATATATACATACATACATACATACATATATATATATATATATATATATATAAAACAAATGACATTTGCAGGCCAGAAGGCATGAGACCTTAAAAAGTTTCTTGTGGTTTTTAAATGCGCATCTCCAAACTGGGATCAGTTTGAGATGAACAGAGCAATTGGGGGGAAAAAAAATTTCATTTAACTTTATATACACATTAAAATGTTGTGATTTAAATCTCAGAGCAAGCAGTAATGAGAAGTCTCGATGAGCTAAGACTAGAGGTTTGTCTGATTCTGTATGTGGTCGCTCTTAGTGGTTCCTACTGGAAGAGCACAATAACCAGATAAGCATACAAGAGCCTTTCCCAGGCTGACGTTAAAGCCACCAACCCTCTTTGGCTAAGCATCAGTAAGTGGTGCATTTGCATTTAATAGTCTAAATGAATTTTTCTTCAGTGAATTTATCCAGTAGCTTTCTGAACCCATTTAAACTTTGAGGAGGTATGACACCTTGCTAAAAATAGTTCCATAGCTGTGCCTCACATAAGGACCTCCTTGTCTGCTTTTACCTTGCAATGTGCTCATTTTACATGATGTCCTCCAACTCTTCCATTGGAAGATTCATCAATCTCTGTTCACCTACTCCATGAAATATGTTTTATACATTTACATCATATTCCCCCCTCAATTTTTCCTTTCCTGAAATGAAAAATCTTTCTCTATTTAACTGGTTCCTCTGTGGTAGTTGGTCTTTCCCTTTGACTGTCCTATTTGCCCTTCTCTGCATATTTTTCTTTCTCCTGGGTTCTATTTGAGACAGGAGATGAATTTAAATAGAGCCAGCATGATGTGTCTTTGGTTTGCTCTCTATTCCTTTGCTGGCATTCAGCTTGCTGTCTGAGCACTTGCACTTCTGAGTACTGAGATGCTGTTTATAGCACTGCCTGTTCTGACTTTGGGATCTCATTCCCAAGCAATAAGACTGAGTTTAGGGCCCAGCACAGTACATAGACTAAGAACTGCTTCTTATGTGCTGGATTTTATATTTGTCTATGTAGAATTTCACATTCTTTTCTATCATCTAGTTGCTGGTAATATCCCTTCACTGAGAGAACTGATAATCTCCTTTTACCCTTCCATTCTGCCTTTTAACCAATTTGAAGAGCTTCCCTCTTACCCCACAACAGCTTAATTTCTTTAAGCATCTCTAACTAAATGATCTTGCTGAGCACCTTCGGGCACAAGCTTTCCAGTTAAGCTGTGTCAACTGAATTCCTCTTGTTGCCATGCTTGTTATCTCCTTCAAAAAACTTTATTAGAGTTGTGAAGTACAACTTCCGTTTGCAGAAGGTGAGCTGAACTTCTCTAGCGTGTCCTATTTACCCAAGTGACACCTAAAGCTTTAGGATTGTTTTATATATACTTTTTGCCTGGTATATGCATTTTCCCTAGGAAAAAAAAAAAAAAAGAAAAGAAAAAAAGAAATGTGGCCCTATTTACCACCTTTCTAGCTTTCTGGTGCCAAGATCTTTTTCAGCCCAAAGCTGCTATAGTTAGCAGTTAAGCTGAACTGAGATAATTGAGCGGATCCAGAGGAGGCCACTAAGATACTCAGAGGGCTGCAGCAGCTCTGCTATAAGGGCAGGCTATGAGATTTGCGGCTCTGCAGCCTGGAGGAGAGAAGGCTTCCAGGAGACCTTCTAGTAGCCTTCCAGTATCTGAAGGAGGCCTACAGAAAGGCTGGGGAGGGACTATTGACAAGGTCTTGCAATGACAGGACAAGGGGCAATGGGCTTAAACTGGCAGAGGGGAGATTTAAACTGGATGTTAGGAAGAAGTCCCTTCCAGTGAGGGTGGTGAGACACTGGCACAGGTTGCCCAGGGAGGTTGTGGAGCACAGAGGCACAGAATGTGCTTCTGTGCTCCACAACCTCCCTGGAGGTGTTAAAGACCAGGTTGGACGAGGCCCTGAGTAACCTGTACTAGTGGGAGGTGTCCCTGCTTATGGCAGGGGGTTGGAACTAGATGATCTTTGAGGTCCCTTCCAACCTTACCGTTCTATGATTCCATGATTCTAAGTAGGGGGAAAAAATGTTTTTTGGGTTTTTTTCCTTTTTTTCCTGAAAGATAGTTTAGTTTTGCAAGATTCTAAATGACCTGGCATTTTGGGTTGCTGCTAATGTCAGCCCATAACATTTAGTGATTATCTGCTAGTTTATCTTGTCACTGTATGATAAATATTGTGATAAAGGACACAGCCCAGAGACTGACCTGTACTAAGAGCACAAAAAGCAAGCAGTAAACCAGAAGCAAAGTTAAATAAAAACTAGCATAAAATAGAAAACTTGGGAAGAGGCAAAATAAAGCACTCAATTTCTCTTTGAATCGCTCTCCACATTTTTCCATTCCAGAGGTTGCTCTTTTCACAGTGAGAAGGCTACTTTGCTGTAAGTGTTCAAACTGAGCTTGTAAGGAAGCAGCTTGTTCAGCAGTATCTGTTACTCATCGGGGATGTTGTATATTTAAACTTAGGCCTGCACTACAGAGGCTGGAGACATTAAATAACGTGCAAGTTTGTGTTTCCTTCTGAACGTAATTGCCTGACCTCTACCACAGATGCTATTTGCCAGGATTTTCTTAACAAAGGCAGTGACCTTAGTTTACTACATGGTATGAATGTATTCAGACTTTGGCACTGGTGTATGCTGCTTTCTTTTCCACTGCAGTTTTGCCTATTGTTTAACTCAACTCTATTTACTTGAGGCCCAAAAGAACCAGCACGAAGTACCTGCTGCACCATGAATATCGATCAGGCTGATATTGAATTACAGTTCCTTAGTTTAAGAAGTTCTGTCAGTGTGCAATCCTGCAGAGCATTGTTTATGAAACAAGACTGTTACAAGGTCAGAGGACTAGCAGCCCCAGGGAATGGTAAATAGCATTGCAGACCATATACTCTTAATTATTTAACATGGTTTTAGATGAGTGATCTGAACTGAACTATCTCATCTTTCACAGCTAAATAGTGAAGATGACTCAAAAGCTTATATGGCCGAAATCATTCAGGGTAATTGACCTCTGAAAATGATAAAGAAACAGAAGACAGATTTGAGTTATTGTCCCTTTACATTCCCTTCTTTTACCAACCACAATGTACCCAAATCTTTCTCCTATGTCATGTAACATCCTTACCAGGCAAAAGATGTTTAGATGCCAGCTGGGTCAATTTGTAACTGTGCCAGCCTCTGCTGAACAAATACTGCTGGGTTCGGCCAGAGCATCCTGGTCTGCAACCCAGAGTGGAAGTTCTCCTCATCCCAGCTGCTAGTTTTTATGCAACGTGTAAGAGCTTTGCTTCTTTGTGTCTCCTGCCAGTCTGTTAGATCTGCCTGGAATTGGCTCAGTGTTGACAGGGAGAGAAGGGAAAAGCAAAGACACTACACAACCAAAACTTCAGTGGTGTGGTTCTCTTTCATGCTTATTGTCTCTGGAAATTAAATGTCCCCTATGCCAATCACCCAGCTAGCAAGACACTATTTTAATAGAACAGTCATACTTAAAAGCAGATCAAACCACGGGAGTGTCCTGCAAAGGTTCACTAATGACAAACTACTTCACATTTGGCCTTCCCCTTAAAACTTAAGGGCAGTGAAGAGCTGCATCCACAGTACGGAGATACAACCTCCTGAGCCTGCCATCCTTCATTCCTTTGCTTCATTCAGTCTTTTCTTTTTCTTTAGTTCTCTGGGATCTTGCTGCAGATCTCTTTTTTCAAGGTTTTCTGTTCTCAGACTAAATCATACACTGTCATTCTTCTCTTCCTCATTCTCTCAGGTGGGTCATTCCCTGCTTTTTAAATGTCCTTTCAATGATTCATTTTCCTTCAGTGTCCCACCTTCCCATCAGCTTCTGTTTTCTTTCTGCTATTCTACACATCATGTTTCCTTCTCATCCTTATCTCCCTGTTTCATCATTCATTTTTGTATTGGTTCTCTTCTGGCTGGAAGTGGAGTGCTTGAGTGGGCATCCTATAACTTGCCCTCAGATCTTCCAGGGGAGTTTAGACAGCTGCTCAGTTGACACATAATCCTCATTGGTTTTTGGCAGTATTTGGGGGCTTAAATCCCTCTGAGACTCATCTTAAGTCAGCAACATTATCCATCCCATGTCACAGTCCCTTAGCAAGACCCACCAATGTGGTCTTACAAAACTTATGCTATTAATGACAGAACTGGCCAGGGTATGTGGCTGTTTTTATTGTGCTCATACCACCTGCTTACTAATTAAATTGCACTTGTGCTGATTGATAGGAAAACAATGATGAAAACCTAATAGAGAAAGTAGCCAAAAGGGGAAGGGACAGAGCAAGATGGAAACCTAGGCTCTGGGGTGATGCAGGACTGCTGGTTTGTGGATTGCCCAACTTCACCAGCTTCTCAGGAGAATTAAGTCTCTATGCACATTCTCCTCCCTTTTGCTTTCTCCAATGCTACAGCAAGGAGAACTGAAGGAACTGAGTAGGAAGGCAGATTTTCCAGTCCCCTTTGTAGAAATGACCCACTTAGCAGATGATACAATCAGAGTATTTACTCTTTTTTTTTTAATGCTTCCAGTAAGGGATGTTCAAAAGCAAAATACCCATTCATTGAGATGCCCAGTGTCCATTTCGACCAGCACAAAGGAGCTAATCTTGTCCTCAGCAATCCTATTTGTTCAGGTGCAAAGCTGCAATAGCTACCAATCTAAATGCAGATACAAAGACCTTAAACAAAAGCACACACACAAAAAAAAAGAAAAAGGAAGGAAGGGAAGGGAGAAAGGGGAGGATGAAAGGAAGGAAGGAAAGGAGGGAAAGGAAGGAAGGGAAGGATGAAAGGAAGGAAGGGAAGGATGAAAGGAAGAAAGGAAAGGAAGGAAAGGAGGGAAAAGAAGGAAGGGAAGGATGAAAGGGAGGAAGGAAAGNGAAGGAAGGAAGGAAGGAAGGAAGGAAGGAAGGAAGGAAGGAAGGAAGGAAGGAAGGAAAGGAAGGAAAGGCAAGGGGGGAAGGAGGGAAGGAAGGAAAGAAGGGCCTTCTTTAGGATATGTGAGACAAGCCATAGTATGCACAAGCAAAATTCAAGTAAATTAATTGTGGAACAACACAGTGTATGATTTTGGCCTCCTAAAATGGAACATACTCCTTATAAAATGGCCATGCTGTGCAGCCCCCTGACATTTCCAAGTGAAACAATAGGACCACTAGAATGGAAAGTCTGCAGGAACAGCATACAAGGAAAGGAAGTTTATGTTGAACAAAGGTTTTGTTCATTTTTACAGCCCCTAGAGGAAGAGTAGTGCTGTACAGAAGCTGTTAATGATGGACTGGATTGGGACGCCAACCCCAGTGCCAAGATCTAAATGTCGTTTTACGCCAAACTCCTCCCCAGCTGTACAGATGCCCTGCAGAATTTCCAGCTGGTGTGAACTCCACAGGCTTCTTGGTCCAGAAAACAAACAAACAAACAACAAAAAACAAAGGGGGGGGACGGGGGGGGACAATCCTGTCCGCAGTTTGCATGCCACCTTCTAGCCTGATAAATGCAATTCTCTTGTGTGCAATAGCAAATCACTAAGCTTTGTCTGACAAAATTTTAAGTTGTTGTAAACTCTTGGGTTGTAGGAAGGGACTGTGCTGTGCTGAGGGCTTGCTCAGGTAACTATGGCAACTCCTCCATTAGGCTTTGTACGAACTGTTCTTAAGTGAAAACAGCTTCAGCCTGCTATCGCTGTTTAATAAATAATCCACCAGCACAGAATTCAGGTTTGGAGACACTGCGCTTCCTTTCAACTAAGAGATGGAAAATGCAAAAGTGAAATTCAGCAAAGCCATTTGCAGAGTTTCCATGACATGACTTTGTTCCTTCTGCATGTAAACAAATCCCTCACACACAGCCGCGGGCTCAGAGATCCTCTCCTCTCTGCTACTTTCCCAGCAGGTACATGCAGAATTCGAGCTCATGAACTGCTTTTGCTCCTAATCTCCTCGTCGTACTCGAATTAATTTCTAAGCTCTGTGTCATCTCTTTTTGCTCCACATGATCAAAATGAGATGTTTCTTTGTGTTAGACAGCGAGGCAAAAGAAAGGAGAGAAGCCTTTTGAAATTTGTCATTCAGGCCTGGCAGGGTAAGATTCAATCTGTGTAGCTGTGTGATACGGCAAAGTGCATGGGGGTCAGAAAATAACACCGCACAGTTCCTGAGTGGGAACGATGTTTACAGGCTCTTCTTTTATAAGGTTTGATTCTGCCAGGGACATTACATGAGAACTTACAATTTGTTCTTTATAACTAAGAGCTGTTTTGAATAGTAGCCAGGCAGTCTGGCCCGGATTCTTCTTTTAAGCTCTGATGCAGCAAGGACTGGCCTTGGAGGCCCAATATGAGTTTTCTGTTAGTTCCAGGCAGAGTGTTTAATTGGACATCCCACACGCATAAGGGTGGTCCACCTTGGTCAATGGTGGCCTCATTTCTCCTGCCTCTCTCTGCAGCAGAGTGAAGGAGGAAAGGCCAAGCAGTGCTAATTCACCCTGCTGCTCAAGCTGGAAACCTGAGGCATCTCTCTTCCACCATTTCTTGTATATGGCTGTATGACCTCTTCTTCACAAGGTAGGGTGGGCAGCATGATCTGTTCAGAAGCATGGCCAGACAGATAGAAGAAAGCTTCTGGGGTCAGCTTAGCATCTTCCACAGAGAGAAAACAGATCTTAAAGATATCTGACAAGATCTAAGGTACCTTTCAGATCTAAGGATTTCAAAACCTGCCTGGTCTCCTGACCAATGAGGAGACCTCTCATCCCATCTGTCACTTCCTTTCTATCTATCTATGGGCATGCTCTCTGCAAGGCAAGCGAAGGGACTGAGGACCACAGTGTGCCCTTTCTTCCCTCCCTGCCCTCTCACTATGTGAATCCCATCCAAGTTTCCCTGCCAATATCCACTGGTCACTGCCAGCACAAACAGTGGCAGAGGGCCACAGGGGCTGCAATTCCACTTAGGAAAAGAGAAACAATAAGAGATCAGTTTGGTCCAGAAAACATATGGAAGTGTCCAAAATGGAGGCATGACCAAAGCAAAGAGGAGATCTACAGAAACAGAACCTATATGGACTCTCCAAAACACTACAGAACAGAGGGACACCTCTGCCTTCCCCAGCTCCACAGCCTGAATTCGGGACAGTAGCTCAGACCCTCTGAACATAATCCCATAGGGATGCAGGGTCCAGCTTCATCAATGAGAGCTATTTGCTTCAGCTTTGTCCATTGGGTGTCAAGACACTGGAGTCTTTAGGAGAGCCAGGCAGGAACAGGACTTGGTCACCAAACCAAGGCATGACAGGGACAATGCCAGGATGACTGAATTGGCTGAAGAAATGGATGGAAATGTGCTCCTTACTCAACCCCTCAAATTTGGAAGACATCTTCTACCTCCTCACATCTCTGTTTCCTCAGGATCTACTGCATCCTGAGTTGAAGCTTAAGGACTGCAGGCTTGCAGACACTTGCCATTACCCAAATAACTGAGTGACTGTAACTCAGTTTGGCCTTTTGCCTTTCTGAGTGCTGCTATTACAAGGTTGCAGCTTCATGATTTGTAGAAAGCAAATTCCCCTCCAAACAAAGGCCAAATGCAAGCCAGGGCCTCATGCACATCTCTGGGAGAGCAGAATGCTGTGGCCTTGCCTGGGTCCCCTCTGAGCTGAGGCAGCCCCAGACTGACATATGTTGGGGGCAGCAGTAAACTTGCCTGGAGTGAGGAAGTGAAGGCTTATCCCTGCAATCTATCAGCAGCTGGGCAAACTGTACCTTTGTAAGTGAGATAAAGTTTCCACTTCTGATTGAAAAAAAGGGAAGGAGGAAAGAGAGAGAGGTTCAGAGGCTAAGAATCCTGACTCTTAGATGTCTTAATTAAAGACAAACTTTTGCTTTGGGGTGACTGTGGTTAGAGCGGCAGGCAGAGACCTGACAGCACAGCTAAAAAGAGAGAAAAAAGGGACAGAAAAGAGGGACTCACTTTTTTTTTCTTTTTTTTTTTTTTTTTTTTTTTACCTTTTTGCAAAGCATTAACTTCAGCCTCAGTCTGAAATGGCTTTGAAACTGCAGACACCTTCATGTAAATGTTCTTAATAAAGGAAAAAAAAAATGTCTACTTTGGGACATCTGTAATCCTTCTGATTTAGATGTTTCAATAATGTGCAAGTTTATCTTGGAAGATGGTGGCTGACCTGGAATTAAAAGTATAACTTTGCCAGTGTAAGACTAAGAGCCCAGACAGAAGATTTAAATATAATAGTCTAATATGTGTGTGTGTGTAGATATACATTTATTTATATATATATATATATATACACACAGAGACACATATAGAGACATATATATGCATATGCTTTATAAATATGTGTCTAAATAATCATAAACTTTCTTTTAAAATTATTTTAGCCCAAGTTAAGGTACAGACAAAAACTTATTGGCTCAGACTCCTTCAGAGTGGTGCCTCGTGATATATTTGTTTCCTATTCTGGTGCGGTTAATTGGGTATTTTGATTTAATTACCATAGTCAACAGCACTTTCAGTTGAGTGTCTTAAGTGTTCATTTAATTTACTGGAGATTTAATAAGGCAGTGGTTGCATGTTAAAGCTGTTAACCATCTGGATGAGCTGCAAAGCCTAGCTCTCCTCCTGGGTAGCTGGGGTCTGATCCCAGACACACTGATGTCTACAACAGTCTTTCTGTTGACTTCAGAAGCTGTAGACCTCTGCTGCTCTGGGAGGAGAGGGAGGCAGGCAAATGCCTCTGTCTGTGGGCTTTCTGGCTGGGGTGTGTGAGGGAGGATTTTAAGGTGCTGTTTCTTTTCTGTAGGAAACTTCATAAAGCAGTAATAAAAAGACCGTAAAGCAGGAAGAGCAACCCATGACTCAGAGCTTGATAATTGTGACCTATGAGATTGATCCTTTTGGGTTAG
Organism: Ramphastos sulfuratus; assembly: GCA_013399055.1. Lineage (NCBI taxonomy): Eukaryota > Metazoa > Chordata > Aves > Piciformes > Ramphastidae > Ramphastos > Ramphastos sulfuratus. The sequence continues at coordinate 63,962 of WBNM01046304.1, read as the reverse complement.
GGTTTTAAGTGAAATCTCAAGAGGCTTCTCACAGCCATGAGCTGGGTCACACTTAGTAAAAAAAAAAAAATAAACACATCACTTTGGTAAGCCTCATGCAACTCAGTGATCTCTTTTATCTGTGTCAGTGGTATGGCAGAGCTCTTCATCCTCCCTCCACCTCCTATAAGTCACTAACTTGTGCCATGAGTCAGGAAATATTCAGGTCTGCAGGTTTTCAGGTCACTAACATGCTGGGGAGCACAAAGAGCCAACCAGCAAATATCAGTATTGCCTCTCTTGATTTCAGGAGGTCTCTTAAATGGGAACATGATTTGTTTAGGAAAAGGATGATATAGCACAGGGTAGTGTCTGGACTTTATGGCCTGCCAATCCTATTTTCCTGCATAGTCCTACTTGCTAAGTGGGCTTTGGTGAAATACCACAGTATTGGATGTTTGGCAGGTACTTGAGGGAGGGAATTTCCATGAACGCCTGGGTCAAGAGTGGCCAAACTTGGCACGTACCAATATCTTCACCACACCGACCACATGCCTTGGACAGATGAGAAAGATAGTGGAAAGGAGAGAGGGTTTTAGACAGAGGATAAGTAGCCAGATTCCATAGCAATGTCATAGAATCATAGAATCACAGAATCATAGAATCATAAAATCATAGAATCAGTCAGGGTTGGAAGGGACCACAACAATCATCTAGTTCCAGCCCCCTGCCATGGGCAGGGACACCCTACCCAAGATCAGGCTGGCCACAGCCTCATCCAGCCTGGCCTTAAACACCTCCAGGAATGGGGCTTCAACCACCTCCCTGGGCAACCTATTCCAGGCTGTCATCACTCTCCTGCTGAAGAACTTCCTCTTCACCTCCAGGCTGAATCTCCCCACCTCCAGCTTTGCTCCATTCCCCCTAGTCCTGGCACTACCTGAGAGCCTAAAAAGTCCCACGGGATGAGAAGGAGGAGTGTATTTTGAGGGATCCTGCACTGATGGGCTATGGTAACTCCATTACTTGCCTCTTCCTCCAGTCAAGGATTTGATTTATCCTGTAACCCCCAGTGGCATATTGCCAATTATATGATGTTACCCAGCCCCAGACCATTGCTGAGTGGTTAGCAAGCTCCATGTGACATAGGAGCCACAGGTTCTCTGGGGCTGTGGGCTCTTGTACCCCCAAGGCCTGAAGTCAGGCCATGTTTAAAAATGAGCAGCAGAAATATTGGCAGGAACAGGACTCCAGCACATGAAATCAAATGGAGGGAAATTCTTCTGCTGCTCTCTGTAGGCAAAAGGCAACTGGAGATGAATAGGCTGCCTGACGGTTGGCAGACACACAGACTGTCTGCCATAGATGGTAATATAGGCACTGCAACTATTATGGCATCTGAAGTCAAGAAAGCAATAAAAAACTTTAACCTCTGCTGTCCGAGGAAACAAACAGTGGCTTCAGATGCCGTCAGCGGAGAGAAGCCTTTGCAACGCTTGAGAGAGGTTCAGCAAACTCTGCTGAGCTGTGTGTAGAACGAAGGGCTCGGAGCACACGGGCTTGTGCTTTATTTGTCCTAGTTACACAGTCAGCTTTAAAAAAAAATCATATTCCTGCTGTTATTACAACGATATTGCTATCACTGCTGCTATTTTCTTAACACACGGAGGGAGCCCGGGCAGCCGCTCTTTATTTCTTACATGAATGCAAACGGCGTTGAGATTTTTGTGGAGATCAGACACCAGACACATTCCTACATTCTTGTCCGATGTTCAATATTTTTCCATGAGTCAAGAACAAGAATGGGCATATTGTGTAAATGCAAAACTCTGCCTTTTTAAACTGACATGACGAATTTCAGCCCTGCCTCTTTGTCTCTCTCCTTCCAGTCGGGGCTTTTCAGCCTGCCAGATTTTGTTACTTACTATCCTTGAAAACAGAGGGAGGGAAAAGTCAGCTCTTGTTAATTCATTGTCCCAGTTACCTAGCAGTGCTGTATCCTTAAGGACTGCTGGGTTTTTTTTGCTCTTCTGAGATGGTGAAGAGCTGTTGCTTTCCTGCCAGCTCCATTGTGTTCTCTTAGTAAAAGCCTGCAACACTAGAGGCACTTTAAAAAGAAGCAAGAAGTCTGTTGCAACAGGCATCCAACAAAAGTTCCTGCTGCAATCTGCACTTCCAGTAAACGCTGGTTCAGAATCCAGATTTCGGGCTCCAGGGCCGGTTCTTACTAGAACACTGATACAGGTCAGAGTAGCTGCATTTTACAGCAACAGAAAATTTGGCTCACTGTTGCAGTGTGCTTTGGTACAAGGACCTGTATGGAGAGAAGTATCAGTGTATATGGAGTCCCTTAAATCTGAATTCTGCTTTGGGAATGTGGCAAAACACTTTCCCACCTCTGCTTTCTAAAGTATATATGAAAGGTGCTTGACTGATGACTTAAAAGACTTAACTCATCCATGCCTTCCAGAGCAACAGTTGCCCTGGAGACAGCTCAGATTTGGTCCGTGACCTAAGTTAAGACTTCATGGTTTTACTAAGTAAGTAGTAAGACCATGTCCTACTAAGACCAGTAGTAAGTCCATATCCTAAGTAAGACCTTTCCAGAGACTTCTTCTAAGTACAGACCACCAAAGACAGAAATTTGGAGTGCAGATGGACTTTTTTTTTTCTAGAGAGAGGTCTCTGAATGTTTGCAGGTATTTTAATAGGCTGTAAAATGTGTATCCCAATATCATAAATAAGAATAATCTACCAAAGCAAGTCCAATCTAAGTGATACACAAGCATAAGTTTCACTGAAGTGCTTTGATAACCCTGAGTTTTTGGTCAGTCTTTCTGAGAGTGGAAAGTTGGTGAGTGCCTTCTGAGCACATTGACCCACGGCTTCCTAGCTGCAGCTTATGAAAGAAAGAGAAGCATGCAAAGGGGAAAGGGAATAATTAGCACCAAGAATGCTGTGGTCACTTGTCCAATAGGAACCACTACTGCCTCCAGAGTTTCACATACAGCTGTTTGCTGTGCAGCCTTTCAACTGTAATGATTTCTAGTTGCCATTAACTGGTGCTGTAAAGTTGAAAAGGCTCACATTAGTTCTCAAAATGGAAAATTATTTTTTATCCAATCTAGTATGTTCTAAAGCGTATTTGGATCCATATTTTTGACCCCTAAATAGTTGTCTGCTTTTCAGAGGTGCTGAATGTGCATTGGTGTCTTTGCAAATTTAGCTGGAAAGCAGAGCACATCATTAATGTGTTTGACAGTGTCTAAACGCATGAAGACTATTTTTCAGAAAAAGAGAGAGAGATAAAGTCCTTGTCATGGAACCTTATAATCAAGGAGAGAGAAACAAAGTCCAGCAAGGTCTATTTAAAGTCTTAGGTGGAGAATCATAGAATCATAGAATCAGTCAGGTTGGAAGAGACTTCCAAGCTCATCCAGTCCAACCTATCACCCAGCCCTAGCCAAGCAACCAGACCGTGGCACTAAGTGTCCCATCCAAGCTTCTCTTGAACCCCTCCAGGAACAGCGACTCCACCACCTCCCTGGGCAGCCCATTCCAATGCCAATCACTCTCTCGGTCAAGAACTTCCTCCTAACATCCAGCCTAGGCCTGCCCTGGCACAACTTGAGACTGTGTCCCCTCATTCTGTCACTGGTTGCCTGGGAGAAGAGACCAACCCCATCTGGCTACAACCTCCCTTCAGGTAGTTGTAGACAGGAATGAGGTCTGTCCTGAGCCTCCTCTTTTCCAGGCTGCACACCCCCAGTTCTTTTCCAGGTTAATCAACCCCAGCCCCCTCCGCCTCTCCTCATAGGGCTGTGCTCCAGGCCCCTCACCAGCTTCATTGCCCTTCTCTGGACAATGGAATTCAGTGGACTTCAAACAGACTTCATTGGGCTTCAATGGTCTTCAGTGGACTTCAAATTGAGCTAAAGGAGAAGCATCATTTAGCAGCTCACATTTCATCTGACACAGAATGAATTTACTTGGTCAGACCTTGGATTCTTTATGTCACTTAAAAGCTACTGATCTGATGCTTTCTTTGAAGGAATCTGCATAGAAACAGAGACTGACATTTCTCAAGTGTGTTGTCATTTACAACTTCCATCTCTTCCTCCTCCCTCATCATATATATCGTTGACTTGGAGACATGTCAAATTTATACATTTCCTCCATTCACTCTACAGTCAAAGTTTTCCATTTACATACCAGATCTTAGAGGTGAACATCAAAAGGGTGAGTGTCAAGGAACCCAAGGTGCTAACTAGATGTAAGGAAACAGTAGGGAGCTGGAATGGAGTCCAGAGAGGTTGTGGAGTCTTCATCCTTCCTTGAAAAATGTCCTAAGCAATTTGATGTGACTTACAATTCAGTAGCTTTGATTTCAGCAGGGCCTGGACCACATGACAGGTTGCCCAGGGAGGTTGTGGCTGCTCCCTCCCTGGAGGTGTTCAAGATCAGGTTGGACAAGGCCTTGAGTGACCTACACTAGTAGGAGGTGTCCCTGCCTATGGCAGGGGGTTGGAACTAGATGGTCTTTGAGGTCCCTTCCAACCTTACCATTCTCTAATTCTATGATCACCAGAGGTGTCCTCACAGCTATGCTATTTTGTTATCTTAAAGGTCTTCTGATGAACTCTCCACTAGGACCCTTGCCCCAATACTTTTCTTTCTGTGCATAGCATGATAAATGGACAAGTAGCAGATGAACTTTCTTTCTACTGTGTTAGTGGTCTGCAGAGATAGAATTTAAGAGACCCAGTCCTGGAGCCATGTGGCTGCAGAGGGTTTTCACTGCATGACTCTTGGTGAAGGCTTACTCTACATGCCTGAACTCCCTTATCCAAGTTAACAGAGCAGCTGAACAGTTCTGCTTCTGGTCACGCCTTGATGTGTGGGCTACAAAAGTCATGCGACACCGATGCAACAAAGCTCAGCTGTAGTCCTGGGCTTGCTTACTTAGAGTCCTTGGATGAGCCAGTTTTACTGTGTAGCCAAGAGAATGCTGCTTCTCATGATGGTTGTGGTACCTGTGTCCAGTCTGGCAGGAGTGTGTCCCCTTGTCACAATGTGTTGAGTCAGGAGAGGATGCTATTCCACCCATTCTGCCATTCTTCTCATTTTGAATATTCAAAGCCATCCATCACAATATGCTATAGAAACAGATTCTAGGCTGCTCATGAGGAAAATGTGACTTTGAGAATTACAGGTTTTTTTCAGTGCTATTTCCATGGCATGAATTCTCTCAACGAGTGGTTGGTGCACATAGGACATAGAGGATTCATCACTTGTAGCAAAATCCATTTCTGTCCCATTCACTGAGAATTACCACAGTGGCCAAAAATACCTGGAAGTTTTGTGGTGACCCTTTGTGGTTTACCACCACAGAAGATAGAATGCATAGGTGGTGGGAATGGATTCCTATCCTGAGCTACCAAGAGCATCTTCCTCAGCTGCTTAACTTCCCACTGTGTCTCATGGGACTCACTGATGAGCCTAGAAGCAATGATCTCCTTCAAGAAAGCTGTAGCTGGGGTAAAGGCATTCAGGATAAAGGCTTCTTGGAAACTTGATGGCTGCAGAGACGTGAGAGTCCACAGCAGGGGATTGCACTGACAGTCTTAGTCACTGGCATTGCTGCTCCAAGCCACAAACCACAGTGTGTGCTCAACAGCAGGACTTTGCCTCAGAGGGGCACAACAGCTGAAAGGCTGCAGTGTGCAAACCATGTCACCTCATTACTGGGGATGTTTGCAAGTCCTGCCTTCATGCATTCTTCCTGAGCTTCTCCTTAGTCCCTCTGAGGGATGCTGTCTTCCATAGACAGGCCAAGGCATAGCTCTCACATTTTCTTTCCCTCTTCTATCACCTCCCTGCACCAGATTTGGTCTTCACATACTTTTCCTAACTATTCAGTGACCAGTGTAATGCTGTTCAGAGTCCCATTTTAAACCATGGGATAATGACATTGGGTGCAGAATCTATACTTCTTGAGACACATGTACCCTATTGGAATCTCATCTCCTTTCACCAAATCAAAGATTTTTGCAGAAGGCAAGCTTTTGCTAGATGCTCTGTACTATCGTGAAGAGCAACATGAAAAACAACACCACATTTGGGGGGCCTGTAACCTTCTAATGAACTTCCATTGCCTCAGAAACATTTTTGTGACCCCGTCTGTGTTTTCAGGCTAAAATTAAAACTCTGGAGTACAGTTAGTACTTGTGCTGGTTTGAAGCTCTATTTACAGCTTAGCACAATATACAAGCAGATATATACACAATATACAGGAATATTTACAGAAATACACAAGTTAAAGGTAATACAGAAACACAATCCCCTCTCCCAGAAATCAGAGTCCCCAGGAGGGGCTCCCAACCACCCTTCCACCTTCTTTCCACCCCTCTACCTTACCCCAGGGTCTGCCTTACGTGCAAGGTGAGTTTGGAGGATGGGCAAGGGGGGGTTAGAAGCAGAGTGGTTAGGTTACTCAGCAGAGAGGCCAGCAGACACACACCAGCTAGAGAGACAGAGACTCTCTCCCTTATATATATTTGTGTCCTTGTTCTTATACATCTCAGCAAGCCTATGAGCGAAGTAGACATCACCATCGTTTGCTTTTCACAGCCTATAATGTAATTTTTTTTTCATTAAAATATTCAAATTAGCCTCAAACCAGCACAGTACTAAACATTTCAACACTCCTCAAATTACTCCTATTACACTTTTCTTTCAGACTTCTAAAGTGCTGGTAACACAGAAGTTGTGAAACATGGCCAAACGTATGTCCTTTCTAAACCCTTGCAGCATCTCATTGATAACAATGCAAATACACCAGGGGAAGATACATGATCATCTTGATAGGCCTATAAAAACCAGCACTCCTCCCTTCTGGATCTGGATCTATCATGTAGTTCCTCAGATTCTATCCACATGGGAAGAAACAAATTATCCTTTCATTGGGATTGAACTTACTGCTGTTCAAGTTTGGTAAATACCCTTTTGATCTTCAGTTCTTACTTGTCCCTTGTTCTGTCCATTCATTTCATAGGAGTACCTACAAAGCTCTTAAATCCTTACTAATTGCCTCCAAAATACTCTAAAATTTTGCCTGTTTGCTCATTCTGGTCACATCCTTGGTGAGGTGTACTTGGCCTGTCCTGACACTGCATGTTTAAGCTGAAGGTTTTTAAAATGGCTATTAAGTACTGCCTGTACTCTGTTCTTCTTAATGGAGTGAGCATGCATGATGGGTAGAGGCAGAGGAAAGATGCTAATACAGGTCAAACCTGGTCATCAAGCCAGTGCAGCAACATTGCTAGAAATGTTCTCTTACTATGGGCCTGGATTTGATCCTAAACATCACTTCACTGAAGTTTCTGGCAGAGGATCAGGAGTCCTTCCACCTAACAAGAAGCCATATTGCCAGTTGCTCATTAAGAGTTTTGGTTGATGCAGTGATGAAAGGCAGTTCTCATTGAAGTTCTTGAGCATGAGAGTGGTGAGAGCCTGGAATGGGTTGCCCAGGGAGGTGGTTGAGGCCCCATCCCTGGAAGTGTTTAAGGCCAGGCTGGATGAGGCTGTGGGCAGCCTGATCTAGGGTAGGGTGTCCCTGCCCATGGCAGAGGGGTTGGAACTAGATGATCCTGGTGGTCCCTTCCAACCCTGACTGATTCTATGGTCCTATGATTCTAAGTAGAACCTCCTTGTTCTCGCTGACAAAGCCCGATGATGGAAGCATGAGTGGGTACCATGCTGAAGGGATCTTTTATATCCAATTTGCAAGTGCTGACTGTATCTTCTGTGAACTGTAGCTTACCCTGAAGAAAATCTCAAGGCCAAATAGTTAGTGTGAGTGTCCCAACCTCATGACATTCAACAAGGCCAAGTGTAAGGTCCTGCACCTGGGTAGGCACAATCCCAAGCACAACTCCAGGCTGGGTGGTGAATGTCTGAGAGCAGCCCTGAGGAAAAGGACCTGGGGGTCTGGGGTGATGAAAAGCTCAACATGAGCCTGCAGTGTGAGTGCAGCCCAGACAGCAACTGAGTGCTGGGCTGCAGCAAGAGCAGTGTGGGCAGCAGGGCAAGGGAGGGGATTCTGCCCCTTTACTGTGCTCTCATCAGACCCCACCTGAAGTTCTGGAGCCCCCAGCACAGGAAGGACATGGAAGTGTTGGAGTGGGTCTAGAGGAGGCCACGAAGATGCTCAGAGGGCTGAAGCAGCTCTGCTATGAGGACAGGCTATAAGATTTGGGTCATTTTTGTATTCATTTTACTTGATTACCTTTTGCTTATAGGCACTAGTAAATAGAATCTCTCTCTAAACTTCCAATCGGTCTGCAGTATTTTCATCCTTACTCTCTGGAAGGAGTAAGAATCACTCCTGTCGTCCAGTCTTGGGCTGCTCATGGTCTCAAACTATGACACCTATGCATCTATCTCCTTTGCAGCAGCCAGCCCAACTCAGCCAGCCTTGGAAAATAAGGAAATATTTGGACNTCTGGACCCATTCCAACAGTTCATCCCATATTAATTACTTACCCCCTCCGCTACACATGGGACCCCTTAAACTATGACATTAGGTAATAAAAGATGCCACGGATGTGTCCTCTAATGAAGCCACAAAGGCTTTGCACAGCCAGTTTGGTAGCAATGCTGGTCAGAAACCCAGGAGCAGACTGGTCTCAGCGGGTCTTTCCCTAGGTGAAATCTGCCATGTTATTATCCCTAAAAGGCAAATCAAATAACAACAGCCACAATTTTAAGGATTAGGAGCTTCCTGTGCAAGACAGTATGTGTTTTTAATACTTTAAGCTGACTTACGGAACTGGTAAACAATGTGGAGGATGGTGTTGGATGACCTCTTTTACATGCCTGATCATCCTGTCAACATTTATAATGCATTTGATATTTCCTACTCATCAGGATAGAATCGGCTAAGCGGTCGCATTCCCCAGAGCTCAGGTTGCATTATGCTTTGTTCCACATTTCATGGTAATCAACGGTGACATCAATTTCTGGAGATTTCACATAAAGTGATTGTTAATTTATTCATAGTTGAAAAGGATCTTAAAAACAAAACAAAAAAAAGAAAACCAAAGAAAGAGAGAGAGAGAGAAAGATGGAGGAGGGGGGAGAGAAGAACAGAAAAGACTTCTCCAGAAGACAAATGCACAGCTTGCAGGATGAAAAATACAGATCTTTCATGCCTGTTTGTTTTGCACACAGTAATGACTGATAGATTCTGATTAGCAATCTTGACCTAGTTAAAGTGCTATTGTTCCTCTGTGTTCCTATTCTCCTGAAAGGCTGTGGCTAGACACGATATTTTATAATCCATCAAATTTCAAATCTGCATTAGAAATATAATTATTTTGCTTTGGCAACTTGGACCAAAGCCCTGATGTTGTATTTCTAGGGAGTATACTGTGAACAATATGGATGCATTCTTAGGCTGGTATGTTCAGTTGGCAAGATGTGTAGTTTTCCATAAATGAAGGTAAATTGTGGGTTTTCTGACATATTGATTACTATTCCAGCCTTGTTTCCAGCTAATGAGAATTAAGTGGATACCTGTCAGCCAAGGAACACCCCTATTTGTTACTATAAATTCAGTCTTACAGTAACAGGGAGAAAACCTTGGGTTAACTCTCCATCAGCATTGTTATTGATCAGTGGTTCTTATGCCTGAGGATCAGCCAGAGCTAGGATGCCAGTGCAAGGAGCCCTGTATTGACCGTGTGTGGCTTCAGAAAGACAGGGATGGGCAGTGGGAAGGGTTAGGATGTGTATAACAAAAATACTGTGTCAGCAGATCTTACTTCTTGTGGTCAGAGTGGTGTCTCAGGAGTTGATTAGCTAAATGGGAGTGGAATGAGGCGGAGTGGAGGTGTACTGGCTTGAGCTGACATGCTCACTGTCAATGTGAGGCTGAAGGCACCTGCACCTCCTCCTCACTGCTCAGAGAGAGTGGTTAGTCCCTTCTCTGTGGACACAGGGTGGGTGGCAGGAGTCAAGTCACCTGGAACTGAGCCTGTGCAAACCAGGTTGGACTGGGAAGCAACATTTGCTGCTCTTGCACAGCTCTTTGCAGCCATGGTAAGACTCTTTTGACTCCACCTCGGTGCTATGTGGTGCTGTGAGGACGTGCCAGCTCCTCACTGTGCAGTGTGCCCAGGGCCTCTCTTCTGTCAGTCCTGTATGAAAAATTAATGTTATTTCCTAGATCAGCATCCTGCAGCAGATTGAATCTTCTGAACTTGGAGTGCTAAAATCTCTCTGAAGACAGCTGTCAGGCTTGCACTCTCAGCCATGTCAGGAGTTGCAAATGGAGACAAAAGATTAAAAATAAATACCTTCTTGCTGTGCAGAGGAAGTGCAAGGCAGAGAGGCTGGGGAGAGGTGCTCAGAAGAGGACCATACTATTGACATCTTTATAAGAAGTGTTAGGGTAAACCTGATGTCCTGGGTACAGGGAAGAGTGGGAACACCAGAGCCACTGGATTTCAGAACATATGTAGAAGTGGTAATGGGAGCCCTTTTCCTTGTTCCTAAAATCTGTGTCTGTAGTCAGAAATGGGCCATGATGGTGCATATGTGATCAGTGAATGAGGACCAGTGAAGATTTCAAAGGTAGTAGTTCAGGGCAGTGACCCCTCCTTGTCTTTGTGTCAGCGCTGGGGCACCTCAGTGGCTCTGCAGCTGGACTTGGTGTGAGTCACCACAACTGTCTTCGTTGTTGAGATGGTAAGAAAACAAGGAGAGGGGCCTTCTGCATGCTGGTGAGATACCTGCAACAAGGAGGTTCTGAAGTGGAGAACCCCAGACTGCCTGGAGAGGTGCTCCCCAGCACAGCTCAGCTCTGGACACTGCAGGAGATGGCACTCCAGAAGGGTGGCTTCAAATGCTGCAAACCGATTTAAAAAATGAGAGCTGCTGTTCTTTGGTATCAGACCCTGAGTCCCAGAAGTGGCTCACTGGATCCAGCCCTAGGTCCTTATTTCACAGCGTAAATAAGTAGCAGTCAGCATTTTCCCCTCCTTAGGATTTTTTTTTTTTAACTGCTTCATTGTTTGAATATTTTCCCTATTTTTCATTGTAATTCCTTTACCCTTTCCCCTCCACAGACACATGAAGGCTTTTGTTTACAGTGCAGCCATAGATACAGCCAGCACATATTGTGAGAAAGTCTAGGAAATCCAAAAGGGACCATTTAAAGTGGATTTGCTTGCTGCTTCTATATTACAAGCATAAAATCCAAAGCTGCTTTTTTAGCATCAGAAGTATTACTCCACATGAATCTCTAACACAGCCACGCTGCCTGCTTCGCCAAGTGTGGTAATCACTTGGGGTTTAAGTTAGCAACACGTTACAAGTTTTGTCCCTGTTGTTCCACCACACAAGCTAACAAAAACTGCAGACCTTAGGAGGAGAACATGAGAGATGGGAGAACAAAGATGGTACCAGATCTTTGTTTTATATCTCCGAGTAGTAAGGATTGGTGAAGACTTCAAACTGTCACACACTCATATTTTCTCTATAGTTCACTTGCAGCATGTTAGTGTTTTGGTCCAGTCTTACCTGTCTGTCTATAAACATTTTGAGATGACAATTAGATATGTTACTAACNCTAGGGTAGGGTGTCCCTGGCTATGTCAAGGGGGTTTGAACTAGATGATGCTTGTGGTCCCTTCCTACTCTGACTGATTCTATGATTCTGTGACTCCAACATCTCTGTACAAGACCAAAGATGGGCTGCACTGGGAAATTCATTTGTCTTTTTTGGAGCTCCTCTGCACACAGCGAAACACTTGGGAAGTCAGAGGGACAGGCTATGTTTCACTTGTCCTGAGAGCTGTGAAGCTCAAGACTTCTGCATAGCTAACTTAGGACTTCTGTCAAACACTGCGCTCCTACACATTGTTAAATTAAGTGAAAAGCAAATTCTAAAGCAAGTACAAGTGAAGAAGCTGCATGTTGCACACAAAAGAATAATGCTTTCAATGAAAGCTAAACCAGATGCTCCTTATCATTTCTCACTGCCATAGACAAATTATTTTCTTGGGCATATGGGACAATTCCTATGGAAAGGAATACATGGTGAATATCAGAGAAGGATGAAAGATTTGATTAAAATATTGTTGAATATGGATATTTCTGAGAAAGCAAACTCTGAAATTTCTCATTGGCAAATTGCACTTCTGCTTCAAATAAGTGTTTATTTCTGTTTTCTGGAAGACCTTTTTAGTCAGAAATAAATCAATACATTTTCAGNGGATTGTGCCTACTCAGGTGCAGGACCTTACACTTGGCCTTGTTGAATTTCATGAGGTTGGCTTGGGCCCACCTCTCCAGCCTGTCCAGGTCCCTCTGGATGGAATCCCTGCCCTCTAGCAAGTCATTTTATACTTGGTTAAAAATTTCAACCAGAAAAAAGGTGAAGCAAAAGCCTTTTGGGGTTGCTTGTTGGGGGGGTTTATTTGCCAAAGAGAAATTATTTGATACTAGATTTTTATGAGCTTTAATTATTATTTTGGTGAAACTCCTGCTGATTTGGCCTGATGTAAGGGAGCCTTAGAGAAGTAACTGCCTCTCTTAAATTCCTTTAAGACTGAGAGTAAGTTTTAAGTAGAAATTATTTGTCCCTATGTACAGGTCATGACGTCGCACTAGGTCATTTAGACCAAGTCATCTCTAGAGTTTTTCCCTCTGCTGTTAATACCCCTGAGCAGTTTAGTGAGAAACAGCACTGCACTACCTTGCTAACCTGATCTCCAGAGGCTTAGCCTGAGCATTTTTAACTTCAGGAACTGAACGTATCCAGCAGTCCCTTGCTGTAAGTGTGTGAATGTATGCTGACTCACCAGAGCCTGCACAGCAAAAGGTCTTACAATGACACAGGCTGCCAGGAAATGCATGTACTCTTTGATGGTTCACACAGTGCTGCCCACCTACCTGTGAGATGGAGCCGTGCATGGAGGGTTTCCTCCTCTCCCACTTACTGTCATGTCACTTATTTCCCATCACAGAGCCTTTCAGTATTACACTGGCTTGAGATGCGTAATCGTGAGCCCGTTTGCTCTGAGGAGTGTGGCTGTGTGTTATAGCAGCTTTTGCTTTACTTTTACTGACCCAAAGCAATCCTGCCTTGAAAACTGGAAGAGATGGAGCTTTAAATCTGGCAAGGTTCTCTGCAGAGCTTGTGCTTTGCTTGAGGGAAAAGGGCTCAAGTACTGGCTTTCAATCAGTAACTGAAAAATGTGCTAGAAAACTGCAAAGATTTGAGTGATCATAGAATCATAGAATGGTAAGATTGGAAGGGACCTCAAGGATCATCTAGTTCCAACCCCCTGACATAGGCAGGGACACCTCCCACTACTACAGGTCACTCAAGGCCTCCTCCAACCTGCCCTTGAACCCCTCCAGGGAGGGAGCAGCCACAACCTCCCTGGGCAACCTGTGCCAGTGTCTTACCACCCTCACTGCAAAGAACTTCCTCCTGACATCCAGGTTCAATCTCCGCTCTGACAGTTTAAACCCATTGCCCCTTGTGCTGTCATTGCAAGACCTTGTCAATAGTCCCTCCCCAGCCTCCCCGTAGGCCCACTTCAGATACTGCAGGGCTACCTCTAAGGTCTCCTGGAAGCCTTCTCTTCTGCAGGCTGCAGAGCCCCAACTCTCTCAGCCTGTCCTCATGGCAGAGCTGCTGCAACTCTCTGATCATCTTCGTGGCCCTTCCCTGGATCCTCTCCAACACTTCCATGTCCTTCCCATGCTGGTGGTTCCAGAACTGCACACAGGACTCCAGGTGGGGTCTGACGAGAGCGGAGTAAAGGGGCAGAATCAACTCCTTGCCCTAAGTCCAAACCCTAGTCTGCTCCCCTCTGTAAAGAAAACAGGAATAACACTTGGGCAGCACTGCTCTGTAGAAGGCAATACAGAGAGGCCTGTGATGGACACTGCTCATCCTGCTGAACAAGCACAGACCAGTTTCCTGCAAATAGCCCTGACCTGTAACTGACAACAGCTTGGTGCAAGGAGGTAGAAAGGGCTTCTTCCTGTGGAGTGCTCATATCCTTCCCAGACCCTCTCCCTTCCACATCCTGGACTCATGGGGTATGTGGCATCAGAATGGTTCCAGCAGCCTCAGTGAAGTTCCCTGAGAGTACCCTGCACCTTTGTAGCCTCTGCTTTAAGGTGGGGATACCTATTGACCAAGGTGTTATCAGCGTTCATAGGGCAGTGTTTGCAAGGTTTTGGGGACAAGTGGCAAGCCAGTAGGTGTTACTCCATCTTTAGAAATGCATAGTACCCCTGTTGGTGGGCACTTTAGAAAAGCAGATGTCATGAAACCTGGAGTCCTCTAGATCATGTTGAGGCACAGAGCATTTAGCTCAGGGATGTGTCTGGAGATCATGGTGTTCCCCCTGGCTCTGCTGCTGACTTCTGTGCATACCCAGGCAAACCACTTCACAGCTCGCCCTTATCTGCTAGCAGCTAGTTTAAAAGCAGAAGAAAACAGCATAGTGCAACACCTGCATTTTAATTGTGTCAGAAAGACTGGTACAGGTGCTCTGAAAATATGAAGACATTTAAAACATCTCCCTCTGCCTCAGAGTGTCAAACAGAAGCAATATTGACATGGAAAGGCAGGTTAAGCACATAAAGCATACACATATGCAGAGGATATTTATTAATTTTCTGTTCAGCCTTTCTGTCAACAGCACATCTGAAAGCAAAACATGCTGCCAAGTCGTGTAACCTGATGACCCGGGGACTTCCCCATTTCCCAGGAAGAAGACTTCAGGGGCATGAGAATGATTTCTAATAAACACATTGATAGCGAAGATGGTGGTAAAAGGAAGTGCAGCTTACTGCCTTTTTTTTTTTTTTTTTTTTTTTTTTTTTAA